>OY804606.1:33974972-34223946 GCA_963680895.1 Fragum sueziense
AAATCAATCCTTTTGCGGAAATTAAAGGGGCCAGCTACTGGACAAAACTTCGGTATAGTCTAATATTTTGGTCCACCCCTCCATCAAAAGGAACCGGTAGCTGGCCAGATAAACGATACCAATCTATACTGTTGTAACATTTTATTATCATAAATTGAATGTACTTTCCATTTGAAATATAAATCAAATCATTTTGCGGAAAGTAAAAGGGGCCAGCTACTGGACAAAACTTCGGTAAAGTCTAATATTTGGTCCACCCCCTCCATCAAACGGAACCGGTAGCTGGCCCAGATAAACGATACCAATCTATACTGTTGTAACATTTTATTATTATAAATTGAATGTACTTTCCATGAAAATATAAACCAATCCTTTTGCGGAAAGTAAAGGGGCAAGCCACTGGACAAAACTTCGGTAAAGTCTAATATTTGGTCCAGCCATCCATCAAACGGAACCGGTAGCTGGCCAGATAAACGATACCAATCTATACTGTTGTAACATTTTATTATCATAAAATGAATGTACTTTCCATAAAAATATATATCAATCCTTTTGCAGAAATTAAAGGGGCCAGCTACTGGACAAAACTTCGGTAAAGTCTAATATTTGGTCCACCACTCAACCAAACGGAACCGGTAGCTGGCCAGATAAACGATACCAATCTATACTGTTGTAACATATTATTATCATAAATTAAATGTACTTTTCATAGAAATATGAATTAAACCTTTTGTGGAAATTAAAGGGGCCAGCTACCGAAAGAAACTTCGGTATAGTCTAAAATTTTGCTCCACCCTTCTATCAAACGGAACCGGTAGCTGGCCAGATAAAAGATACCAATCTATACTGTTGTAACATTTTATGATCATAAATAGAATGTACTTTTCATAGAAATATAAATCAATCTTTTTGCGGAAATTAAAGGGGCCAGCTACTGGACAAAACTTCGGTATAGTCTAATATTTGGTCCACCCCTCCATCAAAAGGAACCGGTAGCTGGCCAGATAAACGATACCAATCTATACTGTTGTAACATTTTATTATTATAAATTGAATGTACTTTCCATGAAAATATAAATCAATCCTTTTGCGGAAAGTAAAGGGGCAAGCCACTGGACAAAACTTCGGTAAAGTCTAATATTTGGTCCACCCCTCCATCAAACGGAACCGATAGCTGGCCAGATAAACGATACCAATCTATACTGTTGTAACATTTTATTATCATAAAATGAATATACTTTCCATAAAAATATCAATCAATCCTTTGCAGAAATTAAAGGGCCCAGCTACTGGACAAAAATATATGAATTAAAAGTTTTGCGAAAATTAAAGGGGCCAGCTACCGAAAGAAACTTCGGTACAGTCTAACATTTTGCTCCACCCTTCCATCAAACAGAACCGGTAGCTGGCCAGATGAAAGATACCAATCTATACTGTTGTAACATTTTATTATCATAAATTGAATGTACGTTCCAAAAAAATATAAATCAATCCTTTTGCGGAAAGTAAAGGGGCCAGCTACTGGACAAAACTTCGGTAAAGTCTAATATTTGGTCCACCCTTCCATCAAACGGAACCGGTAGCTGGCCAGATAAAAGACACCAATCTATACTGTTGTAACATTTTATGATCATAAATTGAATGTACTTTTCATAGAAATATAAATCAATCCTTTTGCGGAAATTAAAGGGGCCAGCTACTGGACAAAATTTCGGTATAGTCTAATATTTGGTCCACCCCTCCATCATACGGAACCGGTAGCTGGCCAGATAAACGATACCAATCTATTCTTTTGTAACATTTTATTATCATAAATTGAATGTACTTTCCATAAAAATATAAATCAATCCTTTTGCAGAAATTAAAGGGGCCAGCTACAACAGTATTGATTGGTATCTTTTATCTGGCCAGCTACCGGTTCCGTTCGATGGAATGGTGGACCAAATATTAGACTTTACCGAAGTTTTTTTTTCGGTAATTGGCCCCTTTAATTTCCACAAAGGATTGATTTATATTTCTATGAAAAGTACATTTAATTTATGATCATAAAATGTTACAACAGTATAGATTGGTATCTTTTATCTGGCCAGCTACCGGTTCCGTTTGGTTGAGTGGTGGACCAAATATTAGACTTTACCGAAGTTTTGTCCAGTAGCTGGCCCCTTTAATTTCTGCAAAAGGATTGATTTATATTTTTATGGAAAGTACATTCAATTAATGATAATGAAATGTTACAACAGTATAGATTGGTATCGTTTATCTGGCCAGCTACCGGTTCCGTTTGATGGAGGGGTGGACCAAATATTAGACTATACCGAAGTTTTGTCCAGTAGCTGGCCCCTTTAATTTCCGCAAAAGGATTGATTTATATTTCTATGAAAAGTACATTCAATTTATGATCATAAAATGTTACAACAGTATAGATTGGTATCTTTTATCTGGCCAGCTACCGGTTCCGTTTGGTTGAGTGGTGGACCAAATATTAGACTATACCGAAGTTTTGTCCAGTAGCTGGCCCCTTTAATTTCTGCAAAAGAATTGATTTATATTTTTATGGAAAGTACATTCATTTTATGATAATAAAATGTTACAACAGTATAGATTGGTATCGTTTATCTGGCCAGCTACCGGTTCCGTTTGATGGAGGGGTGGACCAAATATTAGACTATACCGAAGTTTTGTCCAGTAGCTGGCCCCTTTAATTTCTGCAAAAGAATTGATTTATATTTTTATGGAAAGAACATTCATTTTATGATAATAAAATGTTACAACAGTATAGATTGGTATCGTTTATCTGGCCAGCTACCGGTTCCGTTTGATGGAGGGGTGGACCAAATATTAGACTATACCGAAGTTTTGTCCAGTAGCTGGCCCCTTTAATTTCCGCAAAAGGATTGATTTATATTTCTATGAAAAGTACATTCAATTTATGATCATAAAATGTCACAACAGTATAGATTGGTATCGTTTATCTGGCCAGCTACCGGTTCCGTTTGATGGAAGGGTGGAGCAAAATTTTAGACTATTCCGAAGTTTCTTTCGGTAGCTGGCCCCTTTGATTTCCGCAAAAGGTTTAATTCATATTTCTATGAAAAGTACATTTAATATATGATAATAATATGTTACAACAGTATAGATTGGTATCGTTTATCTGGCCAGCTACCGGTTCCGTTTGGTTGAGTGGTGGACCAAATATTAGACTTTACCGAAGTTTTGTCCAGTAGCTGGCCCCTTTAATTTCTGCAAAAGGATTGATTTATATTTTTATGGAAAGTACATTCATTTTATGATAATAAAATGTTACAACAGTATAGATTGGTATCGTTTATCTGACCAGCTACCGGTTCCGTTTGATGGAGGGGTGGACCAAATATTAGACTTTACCGAAGTTTTGTCCAGTAGCTGGCCCCTTTACTTTCCGCAAAATGATTAATTTATATTTTTATGAAAAGTACATTCAATTTATGATAATAATATATTACAACAGTATAGATTGGTATCGTTTATCTGGCCAGCTACCGGTTCCTTTTGATGGAAGGGTGGACCAAATATTAGACTTTACCGAAGTTTTGTCCAGTAGCTGGCCCCTTTAATTTCCGCAAAATAATTGATTTATATTTCTATGAAAAATACATTCAATTTATGATCATAATATGTTACAACAGTATAGATTGGTATCTTTTATCTGGCTAGCTACTGGTTCCGTTTGATGGAAGGGTGGACCAAATATTAGACTTTACCGAAGTTTTGTCCAGTAGCTGGCCCCTTTAATTTCCGCAAAATGATTGATTTATATTTTTATGGAAAGTACATTCAATTTATGATAATAAAATGTTACAAAAGAATAGATTGGTATCGTTTATCTGGCCAGCTACCGGTTCTGTTTGATGGAGGGGTGGACCAAATATTAGACTTTACCGAAGTTTTGTCCAGTAGCTGGCCCCTTTAATTTCCGCAAAAGGATTGATTTATATTTTTTTGGAAAGTACATTCAATTTATGATAATAAAATGTTACAAAAGTATAGATTGGTATCGTTTATCTGGCCAGCTACCGGTTCCGTTTGATGGAGGGGTGGACCAAATATTAGACTTTACCGAAGTTTTGTCCAGTAGCTGGCCCCTTTACTTTCAGCTAAAGGATTGATTTATATTTTTTTTGGAAAGTACATTCAATTTATGATAATAAAATGTTACAACAGTATAGATTGGTATCGTTGATCTGGCCAGCTACCGGTTCCGTTTGATGGAAGGGTGAAGCAAAATTTTAGACTTTACCGAAGTTTTTTTCGGTAGCTGGCCCCTTTAATTTCCGCAAAAGGTTTAATTCATATTTTTATGAAAAGTACATTTAATTTATGATAATAATATGTTACAACAGTATAGATTGGTATCGTTTATCTGGCCAGCTACCGGTTCCGTTTGGTTGAGTGGTGGACCAAATATTAGACTTTACCGAAGTTTTGTCCAGTAGCTGGCCCCTTTAATTTCTGCAAAAGGATTGATTTATATTTTTATGGAAAGTACATTCATTTTATGATAATAAAATGTTACAACAGTATAGATTGGTATCGTTTATCTGGCCAGCTACCGGTTCCGTTTGGTTGAGTGGTGGACCAAATATTAGACTATACCGAAGTTTTGTCCAGTAGCTGGCCCCTTTAATTTCAGCAAAAGGATTGATTTATATTTTTGGAAAGAACATTCATTTTATGATAATAAAATGTTACAACAGTATAGATTGGTATCGTTTATCTGACCAGCTACCGGTTCCGTTTGATGGAGGGGTGGACCAAATATTAGACTTTACCGAAGTTTTGTCCAGTAGCTGGCCCCTTTACTTTCCGCAAAATGATTAATTTATATTTTTATGGAAAGTACATTCAATTTATGATAATAGAATATTACAACAGTATAGATTGGTATCGTTTATCTGGCCAGCAACCGGTTCCTTTTGATGGAAGGGTGGACCAAATATTAGACTTTACCGAAGTTTTGTCCAGTAGCTGGCCCCTTTAATTTCCGCAAAATGATTGATTTATATTTCTCTGAAAAGTACATTCAATTTATGATCATAAAATGTTACAACAGTATAGATTGGTATCTTTTATCTGGCCAGCTACCGGTTCCGTTTGATGGAAGGGTGGACCAAAAATTAGACTTTACCGAAGTTTCTTTCGGTAGCTGGCCCCTTTAATTTCCGCAAAAGGATTGATTTATATTTTTTTGGAAAGTACATTCAATTTATGATAATAAAATGTTACAACAGTATAGATTGGTATCGTTTATCTGACCAGCTACCGGTTCCGTTTGATGGAGGGGTGGACCAAATATTAGACTTTACCGAAGTTTTGTCAAGTAGCTGGCCCCTTTACTTTCCGCAAAATGATTAATTTATATTTTTATGGAAAGTACATTCAATTTATGATAATAGAATATTACAACAGTATAGATTGGTATCGTTTATCTGGCCAGCTACCGGTTCCTTTTGATGGAAGGGTGGACCAAATATTAGACTTTACCGAAGTTTTGTCCAGTAGCTGGCCCCTTTAATTTCCGCAAAATGATTGATTTATATTTCTCTGAAAAGTACATTCAATTTATGATCATAAAATGTTACAACAGTATAGATTGGTATCTTTTATCTGGCCAGCTACCGGTTCCGTTTGATGGAAGGGTGGACCAAAAATTAGACTTTACCGAAGTTTCTTTCGGTAGCTGGCCCCTTTAATTTCCGCAAAAGGATTGATTTATATTTTTTTGGAAAGTACATTCAATTTATGATAATAAAATGTTACAACAGTATAGATTGGTATCGTTTATCTGGCCACCTACCGGTTCCGTTTGATGGAAGGGTGGAGCAAAATTTTAGACTTTACCGAAGTTTCTTTCGGTAGCTGGCCCCTTTAATTTCCGCAAAAGGATTGATTTATATTTTTATGGAAAGTACATTCAATTTATGATAATAAAATGTTACAAAAGTAAAGATTGGTATCTTTTATCTGGCCAGCTACCGGTTCCGTTTGATGGAGGGGTGGACCAAATATTAGACTTTACCGAAGTTTTGTCCAGTAGCTGGCCCCTTTAATTTCCGCAAAAGGATTTATTTATATTTTTTGGAAAGTACATTCAATTAATTATAATAAAATGTTACAACAGTATAGATTGGTATCGTTTATCTGGCCAGCTACCGGTTCTGTTTGATGGAAGGGTGGAGCAAAATTTTAGACTATACCAAAGTTTCTTTCGGTAGCTGGCCCCTTTAATTTCCGCAAAATGTTTAATTCATATTTTCAATGAAAAGTACATTTAATTTATGATAATAATATGTTACAACAGTATAGATTGTTATCGTTTATCTGGCCAGCTACCGGTTCCGTTTAAAGGAGGGATGGACCAAATATTAGACTATACCGAAGTTTTTTCCGGTAGCTGGCCCCTTTAATTTCCACAAAGCAGATGTTGAGAGCAAAATACTGGTTCCCGGCTATGAACGTAATGGTTGAGGACATAGTGGGCCAGTGCAGAGACTGTCAAATTACAACAAAAGAACACAGGAAAGAAGAAGTTAAACCATCCATTATTCCAAATGAGCCTTGGGAGACAGTGTCGATGGATTTTGGAGGACCATTCCCGGATGGGCATTACAACCTAGTCGTCATAGATAAGCGCACAAGGTATCCAGAGGTAGAACAGGTCCATTCTACTTCGCTTAAAAGTACAACCAAGAAGTTGAGAAAAATATTTTCCGTTCATGGAGTTCCAAAACGTGTAGAATCAGACTCCGGCCCACCATTCAATTCAGAACAATTCAAGGACTTTGCCAAAGAAATGGGGTTTGAACATCATCGAGTTACACCATACCACCCACGGGCCAATGGGGAAGCAGAAAGTTTCATGAAGTGTTGAACAAAACGGAACAGATAGCTCATAGTCAAGGAAGAGATAGTCAAGATGCTAAAAATAACATGCTGATGGGGTACAGATCGACACCACACCCAGCAACAGGTGTTACTCCCTACAGAGCGTTGATGAGAAGGGAGATTCGAACAAAACTTGACCACACACCAACAACCATAAACATTCAAGAGATGGAAAGCCAAATAACTAAAAACGACGAAGAATACAAACACAAATGGACTCAGAGAGATCTCCCAAATAAACAAACACAACACGAGATAAAGGTGGGAGATTCGGTGTTATTACGGCAGCAAAAGAAGAACAAGTGGTCCACGGCGTATGAAGTTGAACCATATTCCGTTATTAGAGTTGACGGATCGAGTATAGCTGCCAAACGTTCCAGCGATGGTAGAGAGGTCTACAGAGACGTAACACACTTTAAACTCACGAGAAACTATACTGACGATAACAAATCCGACAACTGGAGAGAGCGATTACTGGGAAAGATGAGGAACGGTGGCGACCACAAACCCACAACCAAACAGTCGACGGGCCACAATACAAATAGTCAAAACCAACCTAGAAGAGAACTACCCGAAAGAAGGAGACGACGGCCAGCTAGATACAGAGATGAAACAAACTGACTTCCGAAACAAACGAACATTTAAATGTGCTCAAAACAAAGACTATTTAGTGATAGGGTTAATCTAGTGACACTAATCTTATACCGAATAGTAAAAGTTAATTAACCAGTGAAAACGCGACCAACGACAAATTACAGACTTTTACCTTTAATTCATTTTCCAAATTTTCATTAATTTTCAACTATTTATTTTCTAATCATTAAGAAATTTATTTTCTATTCTTTTACAAAATAGGAGAGATGTTATCTCCTTCCCGCGACGTCAAATGTCACGTTCGTTTACGCGACGTAAATAACGGGCGTCACGCGCGTAACGTCATTGATTGTATTGTTATGATTTCATTATTAGTAAACTAGCGAACTAGCCAGACGTGTTTTCTTTAAGACCCGGGATATAAAAATTTCTATGAAAAGTACATTCAATTTATGATCATAAAATGTTACAACAGTGTAGATTGGTATCTTTTATCTGGCCAGCTACCGGTTCCGTTTGATGGAAGGGTGGAGCAAAATTTTAGACTATACCGAAGTTTCTTTCGGTAGCTGGCCCCTTTAATTTCCGCAAAAGGTTTAATTCATATTTCTATGAAAAGTACATTTAATTTATGATAATAATATGTTACAACAGTATAGATTGGTATCGTTTATCTGGCCAGCTACCGGTTCCGTTTGGTTGAGTGGTGGACCAAATATTAGACTTTACCGAAGTTTTGTCCAGTAGCTGGCCCCTTTACTTTCCGCAAAATGATTAATTTATATTTTTATGGAAAGTACATTCAATTTATGATAATAGAATATTACAACAGTATAGATTGGTATCGTTTATCTGGCCAGCTACCGGTTCCTTTTGATGGAAGGGTGGACCAAATATTAGACTTTACCGAAGTTTTGTCCAGTAGCTGGCCCCTTTAATTTCCGCAAAATGATTGATTTATATTTCTCTGAAAAGTACATTCAATTTATGATCATAAAATGTTACAACAGTATAGATTGGTATCTTTTATCTGGCCAGCTACCGGTTCCTTTTGATGGAAGGGTGGACCAAAAATTAGACTTTACCGAAGTTTCTTTCGGTAGCTGGCCCCTTTAATTTCCGCAAAAGGATTGATTTATATTTTTTTGGAAAGTACATTCAATTTATGATAATAAAATGTTACAACAGTATAGATTGGTATCGTTTATCTGGCCACCTACCGGTTCCGTTTGATGGAAGGGTGGAGCAAAATTTTAGACTTTACCGAAGTTTCTTTCGGTAGCTGGCCCCTTTAATTTCCGCAAAAGGATTGATTTATATTTTTATGGAAAGTACATTCAATTTATGATAATAAAATGTTACAAAAGTATAGATTGGTATCTTTTATCTGGCCAGCTTACGGTTCTGTTTGATGGAGGGGTGGACCAAATATTAGACTTTACCGAAGTTTTGTCCAGTAGCTGGCCCCTTTAATTTCCGCAAAAGGATTTATTTATATTTTTTGGAAAGTACATTCAATTAATTATAATAAAATGTTACAACAGTATAGATTGGTATCGTTTATCTGGCCAGCTACCGGTTCTGTTTGATGGAAGGGTGGAGCAAAATTTTAGACTATACCAAAGTTTCTTTCGGTAGCTGGCCCCTTTAATTTCCGCAAAATGTTTAATTCATATTTTCAATGAAAAGTACATTTAATTTATGATAATAATATGTTACAACAGTATAGATTGGTATCGTTTATCTGGCCAGCTACCGGTTCCGTTTAAAGGAGGGATGGACCAAATATTAGACTATACCGAAGTTTTTTCCGGTAGCTGGCCCCTTTAATTTCCACAAAAGGATTGAGTTATATTTCTATGAAAAGTACATTTAATTTATGATCATAAAATGTTACAACAGTATAGATTGGTATCGTTTATCTGGCCAGCTACCGGTTCTGTTTGATGGAAGGGTGGAGCAAAATTTTAGACTATACCGAAGTTTTTTTTCGGTAGCTGGCCCCTTTTATTTCCGCAAAAGGTTTAATTCATATTATTATGAAAAGTACATTTAATTTATGATAATAATATGTTACAACAGTATAGATTGGTATCGTTTATCTGGCCAGCTACCGGTTCCGTTTAAAGGAGGGATGGACCAAATATTAGACTATAACGAAGTTTTTTCCGGTAGCTGGCCCCTTTAATTTCCACAAAAGGATTGATTTATATTTCTATGAAAAGTACATTTAATTTATGATCTTAAAATGTTACAACAGTATAGATTGGTATCTTTTATCTGGCCAGCTACCGGTTCCGTTTAATGGAAGGGTGGAGCAAAATTTTAGACTATACCGAAGATTTTTTTCGGTAGTTGGCCCCTTTAATTTCTTGTGGCCATATTTTCTTTTTCAAGTAACTGGCTATCGGTTGCTGGCTACTGGTAACTAATTTTTATTTTTTAAGTAACTGGCTACCGGTAGCTGGCTACCGCTAACTAACTTTTCTTGCTCAAGTAACTGGCTACCGGTAGCTGGCTACCGGTAACTAACTTTTCTTTTTCAAGTAACTGGAACAAGTAACTGGCTACCGGTAGCTAACTTTACCTATCTTTAATATAAACCGTGTCCAAAACAACAACAACATTTTCTACTTTTGTCTCAATTCCTTCCAAAATCATTTCCGTTTGGGACGTCAAAACCACGTCCTGACTGAGATATGGTTTAATCATTTTAGAATCACCTTGTAAAACGCATGTCTGCTATGAAGGGAGGAAACCCTGTTATAATTTCCGAATGGTAAAGTTAACTATCTCCCCTGACACTTGGAAGATTCCAGGCATCGAAAAGTCGAGAAAAACACTGCAGGGAATCACGTGACACCAAAACAACAACAACAACAATTGCAGAAAATATTCAAAAACTCTGGTGCAGTTTGATGTTGGTATATCCGTGACATTTAGCAAATTTGTGTCCGACTTTTTCACTTTTTCTGCTCCAAACGTATTTTTTAAATTGCAACTCGGTCTTGCAGGCAACAGAATGGTCGATGTCAAAAGTAGGAAATGTGTACGCCTATTTGATTGCACAGAAAATATTGAGGGAAAAGAAGAAATTGCTGATCATCAGCAATTTCCTCTTTTCTCTCTATATTTCCCTGAAACTAGGCCTATATCTAATAATGGACCTCTAAAGCAAGCTTATTTGGGAAAGGATTAATCAAACGAACCAGGAATTGTAATCTTACCGAATCATGATGTCCTTCGTTAATATCAAATCCAGCATTCGTGTAGCATTCTATCACCGAATTCAGTCTTTCGGCATTCTTCGTAAATGTTTCCGTCATCGCTTCGTGGGTCATAATCACAGGTGATTGGTTAATTCGCTCGGGTGTTTCCGCGAAAGTTTCCGTTTTTCCGTCTTTGCCATAATGCCGTATAACATACGAGTCGTTGATAAGTTCGGAACTTTCCGTGAACGTCTTCGTAACGGCATTATTCCCGATGTTCTTTATCGTCGGCGGTTCAATAATAAGCTCCGCAATATGCCGTATCTTCTTCTTTCGCTCCATTTTCTGGAACATTCAACACGGTGGATAATCACATGATACGATATTTTCAGAAAATATTCGATAATTTTGTAAATAATGGACCGATTTGAATTCAGTCTGAAGCAGAGAATGTGGACAGACGTCACGCATTAGATGGACGTGGTTGATTTTCGAAAAATCAACTGATAAAAAGGTTATTGAAGATAAACCAAAAATTTGGTTAATCTTCAATAACTTTTTATCAGTTGATTTTTTCAAAAATTCAACATGTCAAGCTTTTTCCTGGCATTTCCCCCACCTTCTCTGCTTCAAACCGAATTCATATTGGTCAAGTATTAAAAAAGATATTGAAAATTATCGGAAATTTCGAGTCACGTGATTATACACCAAGTTCAATATGTCGAGTATTAGACCAAATGTTATCGAATGATAAAATCAGACCAATCCAACTTGAAAACTGAGCCACAGACGACAAAATGGGTGTTGACAAAGAGAGGATCTGTGTTAAATATTACTCAGAAAATATTGAGGCAGAAAAAAGAAACTACTAATTTTTAGCAATTTCTTCTTTTCCTGCAATACTATCCCAAGCCAATGCTATTAAAGAAGCCACAATTATCAGTTCTTGTTCGGAAAAAGGTTAAGCTCACATTTTATTAATAGTGCACATGCAGCATTATTGATATCTATTTGTATAATCACAAACAAACCCTTGTTTTGACCATCCTCCAAAGGAAAAGATGGGATAGACTGGGACAAAGTCAAAATATCCAAATGAGATTGAAAAAGCTACAGTTCACAAGTGTCCTTGATATTGGTTTTGACCTACAGTCGACACTCGTTATCTCGACATCGTATAAGTCGAAATTCCGCTTAAGTCGAAGTAAAAGTCATGTCTCATCCTCAACATATGGATATCAAAATGAATTCCGAAACAAATACAGCCATTGAAATTTAGTAGGAAAAGGATAGAAATTGCTCGTTTCGAGCAATTTCTTGCCATTTCCTACTATATTTCAATCATGGACCCATCAAAATGGTTGAATATCGTTTTCATCGAAAATAATCAAAATAGGATTAGTCGAACTCCGGATACGTCGAGGTATTTTGACGGTCCCTCTGACTTCGACACAACGAGTGTGGACTGCATTACCAAATGTCATAATTTAGACTGATCCAAATTTAAAGATGTTGCAGGCGACAATATCAAGTGAATGAAATTTACATTTTTGGAGTCTTTTTGTGTAGCAAACATTATGAAAATGAAGAAATTGCTACTGACTTTCGTCACAATCAAATTCTTCATTTTCTACATTGTTTTTTCAAGCCCTCTGCTTTAGGGGAGTAAAAAAGAGTCATTTTGTGGTAATGGGTAAAGGTAGATTATCCATAATACGGTCTTTTAGCCCTTTCCCAAACAAGACCTGGTTTTGACGTCCCTAATAGAAAAGGCCTGGGAGAACATTGAAACAAAAGAAGAAACTGCTGATAACCAGCAGTTTCTCCTTTTGTCTCAATATTTTCTATGTGATATTTTACACAAATTCTATCTTTAATTAACGTCCATTTTGTCATTTGTGGCATTTTTTGAAGTGGATTAGAGATCTACCCTATTTTTTTGTCGTTTGGGAAAGGGTTAGAGATTCACACGTCTTCGGATTTTTTCTGGAGAAGTCGTAATTTTTCGACAAAAGGAATATTTGATTTTTTCATCTTTGTAATTTTTCGTTTACACAGATTGGATATTTCCGATATCGTCCGAAAAAAACCGACGTCGCATGAATCTCAAAATGGCCACATGACGGATTTTCTACCTCGTTGGAATTCTTTTACCTCAATATTTTCTAAAAGCCTGTCTTAAATGCGTTTAGCCACTGTTATTTTGCACGTTTAAGCAGTACAACGTCTGTCAATTGTCAAATTTTAGTCAAATATACACTATCCTACATTTACTTCTTTTCCTAAATGTTGATAAACAACTATACAATATTTTCCTATAACCAAATAAAATGCACATTTTCGTTTGCCTGGCAGTAATGTTTGCGATAAAAAATGATAGATCTATTATGTTTGAACAAAAAGATAGTTAAACTATTTATACAATTTTAAAATTTAGCTGTAATAGGTCCACTGCACAATCGTTTCATCTAAAAACTTTTTGAAAAGCAAATTATTTAGTTTAAACAAACCATTGCATTTTTTGTCCTTGATGCATTTGTAATTCTAATTAAAATCACTCAATTTCAGTCCAAATTGTATTAACGTTCACATATTTGCACTTTGTCATCGGATTCAATTAGCTTATTTCCGCTAAGACCCCCATACACAACAGCCACCGGAAGTCGTCCTCACAGCCAAAGGCGAAATTCATCCCTGTTCACTGCCTTTATCCATGCTCTGCGCTTGCCTTGATCGATCTGCGCTTGCCTTAAAACCATTTCAATTCCCTATAGATCTAATACAATGTGAATTTCCCATAAACCCATTGTTTGCTACCAGAAGTTCATCTGAGTCTTCTCTGATGAAAATTCGCTCTTTTTTTTGATGTCGCTTTTTACATCAGAGCGATGTTCCATTCAAAAACAAAAGAAAGTTCCGACACAAGTTATTTCGCTGTGTCGGACTTTTCTTTTGTTTTTGAATGGGACAGCGCTCTGATGTAAATAGCGACATCCAAATATCAACGAGCGAATTTTCATTAGAGAAGACTCGGATTACCGGAAGTATTCTGCGGGTACGGACTAAAAGGATAATGGAAAGGAGTCAATTATTACACAATCACACTTATGAGAGACGTGTAAATGCATAAAAGAAAGATAATTTTCAAACGGTATACAAATACATTGCACGTCCCTTTTAACTCTTTTCATAACAAGACATGTTTCTTGCATTTAGCAAATATAATTTAGGCATTCTGTTCTTTTCCAAAACGCCCAAAATACATTTATTTTTTACGTTTGCACATATTGAGAGAAAATAAGAAAGAAAAAAAAAAAAAAAAAAACAGGATCTAGGCATTTACTTCTTTTCTCCTTGCAATAGTCATTTGGCATTTCATGTATTGTAGGCCTTCACTGCTATAACAATATTCGATATTTGTATAAATAATTTATATAAATTGGACCAATTTTGATGCAGAATATATTTTATATAACAATCTCAACATCAAAGTCAATGACGGAACAAAGGGTGATAACTGTGGTTAGTGTCCACAATAATTACGACGTTTTAGTCCCAAACTGACTCTGTTTTTCGACATCACATCTCTCATAATTCTTAACTTAATTTAAACATATTTCATTGCCTTAAAATACCACACTAGAAGTTTCCCATTATATACTTCCAAACACGTTAAACCCTCTCCCAAACAATAGAATATAGATCCTCTCCATCTTGCATCCGTCCGTCCGCACGTCAATACACCCAACTACCCAGGCTTTGATGGCCACAAAAACACTTTGCAAATCACCGAGGTAAAATCCTATCTTTATTTACATCCAGTCTGTGCTCTGCGGCAGTTTTTGAAATAGGGTAGATCTACATTTGAACTAGACTAGAATTTTGTCGTTTTGGAAAGAGCTTACAATCAAAGATGTTTTTGGTTGGGGTTAAAAACGTTAAAATGTCGTTTTCCGTTCTTGTCATATGTAGCGAAACCCATGTGTCAGTGTATTATAAAATGGTTTTATTACTTTTAATATGCTAGGCCTATATTATCGAACTCGGATATGTAAAAAGGAGATTTATAACATTTCAGACTGCAATATTTCTAAACAACTAGAGTAGACACTTATTATTTCGATATCGGATAGGTCAAATTGTTGCTAAAGTCGAAGTGAAAATCCCGTCCCGTCGACTGCAATGGCTTTAAAAAAGTCTGTACAATCATTTTGAAGTAAATAAAGCAATTGAAGTAAAAGAGGTCAAGAAGAGAAATTGCTCGAAACGAGCAATTGTTTCGAGCAATTTCTCTACTTTTCCTACTACATTTCAATCACAAAACGTTTTGATGACCAATAAAATAGACACATTTCATTTTAAGTGAAACTGAAATAAGTCGGATCAGTTGAACTTCGGATATCTCGAAGTCTGTGCAATCTTTGGAACTCTAGCTCTGTGCAATGGACAATATGCTGAAAGCAAATCATGGGCGGATCTAGAGCGGATAGGGTGGGGTGGGGGTCCGGACCCCCCACCCCCTGGCATTGGCCGAAAATTAAATTTTGACTTAATAAGTTTAGTGTAATGTTTCCCCCCAGGAAAAAAAAACTTGGGCTTGGACCCCCCCCCCCCCCCCCGGAAAAAATTCATGGATCCGCCCTTGCAAATTATAAATTCTCGAAAACTTTGCCTCTGTGGATTTTAAGCCTTTTCACAGACGGCAAAATCTAAGACTGTGTTAATTTGAAAGCTGTCGAAAACAAGAAAAATCCTATTTTGATAATAAAGACTTCAAATTTTTGTACACTGGGCCTAAATTTTAGAAAATATTGGGATAAAAGTGGAAAAAATTTTGGTTTTTTAACAATGTTTTCTTTTTTCTCAGTATTTCTTAACAATTCCCGAAATTTAACTTTCGTTCTGATTTTAAATACCTCACTGCAAAATTATTTCAAAGAAAATATTACTTTTCATACTTTCAGAATGCCCAACATGTTTGATACTTACAATTGAAATGGATTTGGTTACTAAGAAAGAACTAATTTAATTGCAATTTATTACATAAATTAATTTCTACTTACAGCGCACAGCTTTTTAATGACAATTCATACCCATGCACTAAGTACTACGAACATTTAGTCAAATATATACGTATGTATTGAATCTAAAATAGTCTATCTAGCATTTTAATCTCAACAATGATGCTTCACTGATTTAAGTGGCTTGGATATATTTTAAAGTATTCTTCAAGGACATAATGCATACCATTTCGAGCTAAAATCTTTATCGCAATAGCTGAAAATCATATTTTTGAAGCACCACAGATTATGGTAGGCAAACTTTGCTAGGATTTTAAATTCACCAATTGTTGTTTTTACCCTTTCCCAAGCAATACCTGCTTTTGATATCCCCTATAGAAAAGAGCTTTGGAAAACATTGAGTCAAAAGAAGAAAATGCTGATAATCAGCATTTTCTCCTTTTGCCTCAATATTTTCTGAACTATGATAAACGCACATTCTTTATAAATTAACCACCACTGTGTCAACTTCAGCAGCTTTTAAAGTGGATTATAGGTCTAATATTGCGATGGTATCAATTACAGTTTCTATCGAGCCATGTATGGGACAAAGTTTAGTTTCATTCCGCGATTTCAAAATGTTTTCTGATAGGGATTCGAAACTGTGAATTTTAGTGGGAAATTGTTTATTTTTGGGGGAAAAATCGTTTTTCGCGAATAAAATTATGCACTTCAACGATTAATTTTCTATTTTTACAATTTTAAAAGGTTTTCATCCATGCATAGGATATTTTTTTCTATATTCAAATTTTAGTTTATAATAATGGAACACATCGTTCACTCTTTCACATTATCATAATGTGTTAATTCTGTTATAGAAAAAGACATTTGATGTCAGATTAGGAATTGACGTTGGATGCGCATTTTTTTTATTTTTATTTTTTTGTAATATCAGCCCTTTTGATTCCGATTAACTCGACGATGACAAGCTCTAGATACGCGGTTTTCGTTGAAAAGCATTATATCGAATCTGGTTATGTATATTTTTAAGTATACGCATCCATTGAAATACAGGAGGAAAATGAGAGAAATTGATCGTTTCTGTCAATGCCTTTCCTTTTCCTACAATAGTTCAATTATAAAGGTGCTTTATGACCAACAAAATTGGATACCGATATCTCGATATCGATATCTCGAGGTAAAATTAAGTTCCCTGCGACTTCGACATAACGAGTTTCGACTGTATAAGAATAACTTAACCAAACAAGACCTGGTTTTGACGTCCCTAGTAAAGCATTGGGAAAACTTTAAGACAAAAGGAGAAACTGCTGATAATCAGCAGTTTCTCCTTTTGTCTCAATATTTTCTATGTCATATTTTACACAAATCCTATCTTTAGTAACATCCATTTTGTCATTTGTGGCAGTTTTTGAAGTTGGTCACTCACCCTAAAATTTTGCCGTCTGTAAAAGGGTTAAAGATCTTGATCTGAATGTATTTGCAGGATGATCTGGATCCAAATTGGTTTTGAATGCTGAAAGGGACCTATTTCATGAGCTCGGCTCAAATCTTGGTATTATCTTGTTTTGAGCATTGGGGGTACACAAATAATAAGTATAATAAACTCTCTTCCGAACGGTATATTTTCGTGCTAATCAGAGTCAATGAGGTTGAAATCCGTAGAGAAACTCATTGTCAGAAATAAGAGCAACTGAATGCGACAAAAGAAATATGACTTAAGGTTTACGAACTGAGAATGAAAACACCACTTTCTAGCCATACGAAATGCATCAAATTTCACATACATGTAAATACACTTCACACAAATTGATTCACCAGGCCGGATTTCAAGATTATGCTACAAGAAGATAATAATTTACAAATATTGTTTTACTCTATTTCCATATGCAAGGGAGGTAATTTTGAACATTTTGGTCAAATATTTCCATAAGTATGCATTAATTCAAAATTCTAATCCATACAAAATGCTTATATTTGTATTTGGAAGGGAAATGTAACATAGATTAGGAATTACTGGCACTTTTCAAATTTCATCTCTGGCTCTGCATTTCATTCTCAGTTCGTAAACCTTAAAACAAATAACGTGTACACAATAGCTTAAAACATTGTGAGAAAAGTACTGAACAGTATTTCCTTTTCTTTCAGTGTTTTCAACGCATTCTCTTTCAAACCTGTCAAAGCCCGGTATTTTGAGAAAGGGTTAAGGGTTAAAAAGGTAAACAATTGGCGCGCGTGAAAGCATCCCAAGATAATCTATTCACACCAGATGTTTTGTACACTGTTTCTTTGTTTATCATTGTATGACTGATAAGCCCCCAACGGTTCCAAAACAGCATTATAAATCCAAGATGGATACTGGAAGGTACCTGTTTGTTTTGATGCTGATTTTTTGTCTGGTAAGTTGTTTTATTATCATTTTTATATATCATTAGCTCGACTTTTCGAAGAAAATGAGAGCTTATACTGTCACCCGGGCGTCGGCGTCGGTGTTGCAACAAAGGTTTTTTTTCAAACATCAATAACTTCCATACTATCAAAGGGATTCAACCCAAACTTGGAATAAGTGTGGCCCATGACCCTGGCTCCACTATTTTTTGGGGTTATGCCCCCTTTATACTAAGCAACTTAGAAAGTCGAGCGCGCTGTCTTCGGACAGCTCTTGTTTTTATATGTCCAGAACATTCGACATTGAATAAATCTGACTGCTTTAATAGAACATGCACACTTATTTTTTTTGTTTTTCCAAGAAGTTTTCATATGTGTCTTTAAACTTCTTGGTTTGACGGCTTTCACCATTTCACCAACGGCAAACAATTTGGTTATTCTCATTTTAATAAAGCCGAGCCGACAACCTGATGTCTTGACGAATAACATAATTATAGTTTTTAGTCTTAAGAAATGCAACGACATTTCTAAAGCCTTTTCTGGTAGGAACGTCAGAAGTAATTTTTGTTAACCCTTTCCCAAACAAGACCTGGTTTTGACGTCCCTAATAGAAGAGGCTTGGGAAAACATTGAGACAAAAAGAGAAACTGCTGATAGCCAGCAGTTTCTCCTTTTTTCTCAATATTTTCTATGCTATATTTTACACAAATCCATTGGTTTTCAATCATAATTTTGTCGTCTGCAGCATCTTTCAAATAGGACCATCCTAAAATCAATAATCAATAAAATTAATATTTAACTTAATTAATTTTATTTGATTGAATGATAGAGTTTATGAATGTTTGTGTGTGTGTGTGTGTGTGTGTATGTGTGTGTGAGTAACAGAGAAGGGAGATAAGGTGAGAATAAGGCGGATGTGTGTTCGTTTACTTGTGTTATTAGGCTATGAGTGTTATTGTTAGAAGGCCATAATCAATTGTAATTGTAAATAAGATAAATTCAATATTATTGAATTATTATGTCTTAATATGCTACCTTCTCTAAATAAAGTTATTATTATTATTATTATTATTATTATTATTATTATTATTATTATTATTATTATTATTATTATTATTATTATTATTATTATTATTATTATTATTATTATTATTATTATTATTATTATTATTATAAAAAATTCGTTTGGGAGAGGGTTAACCACAAAGCTGACAGGGAACACTTATTTATTCGAAAGCATAGAGTTTTTGAGTTTTATTGAGGATTTACGCCGTTTTCCACTGCTAGGGTCATATCGCGGCGGCTGGAGCACCTACACATTGATTCCTGTCGTTTCTCACACCAGTACTACCACAACACCCTTACCGAGCCTCCAGCTGCTCGCCCACTTAGGTTAACGATTTCAAACCCATTGGTGGGTGACAATTTTGTCAGAAAGGGTATTAGCCGCGGCCGGGTATCGAACCCGGGACCTCTCGAATGAGAGGCAGATGCGCTATCGAAAGCATAAAGAATGCATCTAAAAGAGCCAAAATGCAGCTTAATCCTCCTTATGCTGTTCACGACATAGTCCTAATGTGCCCAAAAGCTTTAACCCTTTCCCAAAGAAGACCTGGTTTTGACGTCCCTAATAGAAAAGGCTTGGGAAAACATTGAAACAAAAGAAGAAACTGCTGATAACCAGCAGTTTCTCCTTTTGTCTCAATATTTTCTCTGCCATATTTTACACAAATTCTATCTTAAATTCCTTCCATTTTGTCATTTGTGGCAGTTTTTGAAGTGGTTAACCCTAAAATTTTGCCGTTTGGGAAAGGCAGGCAGTGTAGACAAAGATAAGACTGCAAGGGCTGATCCAGGATTTTTTCCAGGGGGGGGGGGAGGTCAAGCCCAAACTTTAATTATCGTCGCTTTTTTCACGAAAACTTCGTAACTGCAGCTTAAAATAAGCTGCAGTTACGAGGTTTTCGTTGAAAAGCAGCGACTGGTAACATTATACTGAAATTATAGTCAATATTTAATTTTCGGCCAATGCCAGGGGGGGGGGGGTCCGGACCCCTTGACCCTCCCCCCTAGATCCGTCCTTGGACTGCATTGATATGATGTCTGATCTTAGCCTACACCGCGTGCTTTCACAAAATTTTGATATTTCAGATCCATGATATCAGCGGAGCCGGAGCGTGTTTCCAGTTCACCGGGAATGGTCAGGTGTCATTTAGTCCGGACAATTTGGACATTAGCTCAAAGTAAGGATAATTGTTTACGATTCAAGTTTGATTTGGCTTTTGACGGACTATCCCACTTCCAGACGACAAAATTTTGGACTTTTCCATTTTGAAAGGTGTTGCAGACGACAATATCAAGTTGGTGAAATTCTAAAATTTTTCCATTTTGTGTTAGAAAACATTGTGGAAAATGAAGAAATTGCTTGTCACAAGCAATTTCTTCATTTTCCACAATGTTTTCCCAAGCCTATTCTTGTAAGGGAGTCAAAAGGCGTCACTATGCAGTAATGGGCTATACAACAAAAACCTTCAAAAATATCTCTATAAGCACAGAAGAAGAGGCTAATGAAAGAATTCGGGTGTAAAATAAATTATGAGACGGAATCTGTGGAAAAAAGACGTAATTTAAAAATATACTAGTCAAAACTTCTTACCGGCCACTTGGAATTTTGCGTTTTTTAAATAATTACAATAATATGAGTGGTAAGATGGATACGCCATTGGAAAGGCTGACCTTTTGTATATCATTTCGAACAAACGTTGAGTGGTGCAAAATTAATGCGACACGAAGATATAACGTGGAAGACAAGAACCCACATTTTCGAAAATCACAAAAACGGCGGAATTCGACAGAAATTCAAATTTTAGATAAAATCACATTTCGAGAATCACAAAAACGGCGGAATTCGACAGAAATTCAAATTTTAGATAACATCACATATTGTTTTTCTTAAAGATAATTTGTCAAACGATAGATAAAGACTATTTTCGAAAAAAGAACTTTATAATTCTAATCCATATTGCCGAGAAATTGGCTGAACTTCTACAAAATACCCCACCCACTAATGTTAATATTGAAGACAATTGAAATTAGGGGTGCCTTGAAACTGATCGCAGTTCGGAAACATTCTTGACAGAATCTTAATAACACTATCATCTTTTTTATTACAAAAATGATTATTCTATACAATGTATAACAAAAATTGTGATTATCACGTCACCGAATGCATATTTTGTTGCAGAAAGTAAGTGGCCGGTTAGAAGTTTTGACTAGTATAGAATATGTGATTAGCATAGATCCAGACCCGCATGCGGGTATATGCCTATTACAAGTAGCTATACAATAAGCCTGATGACTCTCGGAGAAGATTAACTCTTTTCGAAGCAGCAAAAAATAAGGGTGGTACAACTTGAAAGCTGATGTTACAAACGATATAGAATGGATGTTGATATATAGATAATTTTTGTATACATGTATTTGAAGTGCTGGACTTGATTTTGTTTGTATGTGAATTTAATCGAACAAAAAATCTGTTTACTTTAGAGAGGTCAATAATACACACTAAGTCTACCAAAGTTAAAACTTTATGATGAGACACATGATTTCATGGAATTTGCAATGAAAACTTACTTTTAAATTCTGATTAGTGTGTGAAGAGGTTATGATGGGAACATTATTCGAAATGAATAAGGGCAATCCAAAAAACTCAACAAACAAACAGGTACACCAACAATATTAGCCACATGCGATATCATTGGTTTAAGCCTTTTTCTTTCGTGAAGCCCCATTGGTCAGCGTCGAGTCGTATTGTTTACAGTTTTGATTGAATTCACAGGTGATTAAATTGGCCTAAATTGGCCAAATTTCACAGCTTTCATCTCGAGCGCATGCGTTTGACACCTTTTACAAATTATCTGTAATGTGGAACGGTCGCTTAAACTATCATCCTATTGTTTAACACACCCTATTACCGGCTATCACTACAGCAGTTGCTAACCTTGGGCAGTATCATCTATAAATAGCGGGTGTACTTGGTAGGTCATACTTTTTCCATCTTTGTTTTTGTGTTAAAGCCTTTCTCAGCTATATTTGTAGTGCACTTGGCTTGCCATACATTTGAGCACCTACATGATAAATATTAGCCCAAAGAATCTCTAAACAACAAAATTATTCAGCGACAAAGTCGTAACTTCACATTTTTTTACGTA
Organism: Fragum sueziense; assembly: GCA_963680895.1. Lineage (NCBI taxonomy): Eukaryota > Metazoa > Mollusca > Bivalvia > Cardiida > Cardiidae > Fragum > Fragum sueziense. The sequence continues at coordinate 33,997,314 of OY804606.1, forward strand.
AAATCCAGCTTTCAGTCCATATAATGAGAAAATGATAAGACGATCATTAGAATTAATATAACTATTAAAATAGTCAATCAATTTTCTTACACTGTGTAAATTTAGAAAACTGTCTGAATTGAATTAACTTCAGACTGACCGATTAAAACTAAACACTGATGCCGATTTGGCTATCACGAACAGCATATTGAAAATTTGAATGGCAAACCCGGACATAAGTTGATGGCAACACAGAACAATATGTCTTGTTGGAAAAGCGGCATCTCTTTCAACAAGAAGTTGCCTGGAAGGAGTTTAAATAATGAATTAACACCATTTCTTGATAGACTAGCCAATTTCTGAATTATTGACATAGAAATCGTGCAAGTTCCTTTCATCTAGATACAGTTGAAGCTGAGTAACACAAAATTGAAGGACGTATGCAAACATTAGTTGTAGATGATAGTTTGTCGGTTAAGGTATACATCCCATCATTAAAACCACCACTTTTTAGCCGTACGAAATGCATCAAATTACACACATTTGCACAATGTCATACACTTCTTATAAGTTGATTCAACGTGCCGGATTTCAATTTTATGCTTCAAAAGGAAAATAATTTACAAATATTACTTTACTCTATATTCATATGCAGCGGAGGTAATTTTGAACATTTCTGTCAAATATTTCCGTAAGTATGCATTGATTCAAAATTCTAAACCGTTCAAAATGGTTATGTTTAGAATGGAAATGTAACACAGTTTAGGAATTACTGGCACTTATCAAATTCACCTCTGGCTCTTTAGTGCTAATGATGGGTTGCAAACCTTAAAAAACTACACATACTTTACAGTGAAAATTGTGGATTTTACAGCATGTCGTCGCTGTTTCAGGCACACAATATGACTGTAATATTTTTAGTGGGGTTAAATTTCATTTAGTCAGACTTAACTTAAATAGATGGAACCCACGCAAATATATGTATATGAATCCTGCTATTTCAAAGTCGGTCAATGAATCTTCAAACATTTCGATCGAATGTTTTGCGCGGTGCAAATTTGTATTTCTCATTACGAAACGATTTGGTTTATTGGGGTTTTACGCCGTTTTCAACTGCCATGGTTATATCGCGGCACCTTGAGCGCCTAACCATGGATTCCTGTTGTTTCTCATACAAGTACTATATTAATAGACTAACCGAGCCTCCAGCTGCTCGCCCACATAGGTTAACAATATCAAACCATTGGTGGGTAACATTAGTTAGAAAAGATATTTGCCACGGCTGGGGATCGAACCTGGGTTCTCTCGAATGAGAGACAGATGCGCTATCAATGTTCAGCGTTTTGGCCTCATTGCGAAACGAAGAAGAGATATCGGTGATAACGGTTTATCAAGCAAGAATCTGTTGATATCAATAAAACATCATGGTTGTCTGCATAAAGCACATGATTGCAACTAGCCTAGGTAAGTGAATACAGAAACTAGTGAAGGATCAAAGATCAGTCAGCTAGGTTTACACCTAGGGTTGTAAGATTATCATTTTTATAGTGGACCATAACTACAAAAATGTATACGGACAAAATTGTGAATGCCCAAATTGACAGGCTATTGCAGAAGACAAAGTGGATGCTGACAAGAATATAACTTTGTACAAGATAGCAAGCTTTTTCTAAAAGGAGCGTAAAAAGAGGCATTTTTTGGAAATGGTTAAAAATGTTTATTTCTTTATTCTGTGTTATGTTTCACCTTGCACGGTGAAGTAAAGCCGAGTGGTCATTGGACAAATAGACCTCTCAATAAAAGTACCCAGCCTCCAGCTGCGCTCTCACATAGATGATTCACACCCATTGGTGAGAGACAAATGACTTTTGTCAAATGTAAGAATGGATACTGGTCGGCCTGGGGTTCGAACTCGCGACCCCTGGATTGACAGACTCCGACGTTAACTGGACTCGGCTTAAACAGATACATGTTGCAGCAAATACTCTTCATAAAGCAAACCGCACGGAATCTCGGACAAACAAAAGTGCTTTGTCCGTATGATTCTAAAACCACACAACTGAAGCTTGAATGAAGCCGTGGTTACGAGATTTTTAACAGCTAAAACCGCTTGGACCATTCTATTTATAGCGTAAGATTTAACCCTATTAACCATAAGATTCCATTTCCTATATTATCAATAGCAATGAACCCTGTGCTAAAAGTACACTTGATTTACCGTTATAAGTATTGACAAACCGTCAGTGTAGGCCTAGTTATAAAGTCTCGCAACTATGGCCACATACGAGATTTTATAACAACACATACGATGCACTATTGTTTCACCAAAATTGCGCCACGGTTAACTGGATAAAAACATTCTCCATTTATTGTCCAGCAAGATTAACCCGGGACATCTGCATATGTAATGACCCCACTTCGGCTATGTTTTGTTAAGACGCTCAACTAAAGGACTTTGCACGCGGAAATTAAGTTGTTCCAGTTTAATTTGGTTGGACAATGTCTGATTTTAATATCAAATAAATAACAACGACATCGCTGTATTGTCCTCCCAAATTAACCCGGGACAACTTAATTTTCGAGTGCAAAGTCCGTTAGTTGAGTGCCTTAACCTTAACAAGTGGGGTCATTACATATGCAGATGTCTCGGGTTAATCTTACTAGACAATATAAATGACCATTCTGATATTTGGCTAGTATAATTACCCGGTCAAGGTCAGTAATTATCCTCCAAATAGTGTTCATAATTAAAACTCTTATTAAATTCCCCTGCAAATAATCGAGTTCATAAGCAATAATTAGATAAAGCGGAAACTCACAATTTTAAAACTTATATTTATAGTGCTATAATAGACGAATAACGCAATGGTATTTTTGAGCATAGGATCTAATGTTGAAGGTATTTTTTTTAAGTTAGTCTGTGCCCGATTTTATAAACGCCGGCTAGAGTTAACAAAATGGCCAAGTATCTGTTTCGGTTATTTTTCGATTATTCACATCGGAAAATTTGAACAAATCAGTGAAATATTTTGTTTGCGCTAAACAGCGTTGATACAATCGGGTCTATTATTTGATTTCATGAGATGTAACGCCGTTTTAAACCGCTATGGCCATATTGCAGTGGCCGGAGCACCTAACCGTGGATTCCTGGGAAGTTCTTGCTTCATATATAGCTTATTCTTATCTGATGCTCTTTTATCAAACAAAAGTACCAGCATTCATGTATTGTTGTAATTATTATCGGCAAATTTTAAATATTTCACACCATGATCACTTGGATAATGAAAAAGAATTGTACATAGACAAGCAAAATAGTATCATTTATGCTGTCTGTGATTGCCTATATCAAGTACGAATCTCCTGTCGGTGACCCCCCTATGTGCTGTTCGTGATTGCATAAATTTGTAGCTCACCAAACTTTGTTTGACTATAACGACTTAACGGAATAGTTGATTGTCTTCACAAGCAATTAGTTGGTAGATAATATACTAGATATCCATTTTGTAATAAAATTTCTAACATTTGCTTCAGTGTTTTTCTGCTATTTGCATGGAAAGATGAATTTTATATGCAAATATGTGAAGTTTCGACTTTGTTGGTGGATTATTTTTTTGTTTGAGGACTCTCTGTGCTAATATTTGACATGTAGGTGCTCAAATGTATGGCAAGCCAAGGGCACTATAAATTATAGCTGAGAAACGCTTATACACAAAACAGATATGGAAAAAGTATGACATACCCAGTTCACCCGCTATTTATAGATGATACTGCCCAAGATTAGCAACTGCTGTAGTGATAGCCGGTAATAGGGTGTGTTAAAGGGCCCCAAAAATGCCGGTCGCTGGTCGCGTCGGGGGGAAAACGCTTAATACAACAATTTAAAGAAGCAATTTCATCGGGAGGACCCGAGAGTGGTCGCTTCAAGCAAAAAGTCGCTTAATGCACGTGGTCGCTTGAGCAAGATTGACTGTACAATGTACAATACAGCTCAGAAAATATTGAGACAAATGGAATATCCAGTTCATCAGCACTTTCTTCTTTTGTCTCTTGAATAATGATTCCCAATCATTTTCCACCGGGGACGTCAAAATCAGGTCTTGTTTGGGAAAGGATAGATCAATGTCAAATCTGTTCCTATTTATCTCTCACCAATAATTGGTGTAAACAAGTGGAGGCTAGGTTTAGATACACTACCGGTGACAGAAACACCAGGAATCCATAGTTAGATGTTCCAGTCGCCATTGTATGACCATAGTAGTTGAAAGAAACGTTCAAGCCATAAACAAATTCAATCTGTTCCTGTCTTTCAGGGCACATTTTAGTCTAGAGTTTAACACGGCAAGTGAAACAGGGCTGATTTATTACGCCGAGGGGACGTATCAGCGTGAACGAGTTTACGATTATGAGGGGTTGTTTCTGCATAACGGATATCTACACTACTTCCTGTTTAATCCCGCAGAATATAGCATCGGGTCATCATTCGGGTTTTATGGTAGAAGCAAAAACAAGCTGAACGACGGCAAATGGCACAAGGTAACTAGAATTAGTTTACCCTTTCCCACACGGCAAAATTTAGGTAGACATTTGACTACGACATCACCCGAATAGGTTGACGCGTAACGAATGTTACTACGTTAGATCTACACGAAAAATTCCGAGGTCGCATGAATCTTAGTAGAGGTGCACTACATTAACCAGTTCTCAATTTACAGTGATGCACACTCTTACAAAAATCAATGTTTTACGCTAGATAGTTAGTGGCCGATACAAAAAATGTTGAGTCCCTACACATAGGATGGTGTAAGCGTCTCCGTTTGTAACTTATGTTACGGTATATTAAGTTCTTACTTCTATGGCAATACCACGCTGTTTATAGGTCCCGATAAATAACCTGGCAGAGCATAATTATTATATTAGCTATTAGCTAGAGATGCTCTGCCAGGTCATTTATCGGGACCTATAATATGGATCAGAAATTGTTCGCATCGAGTTTCAGTTGTACTATACTCCACCAAAACTAACTTGGGGCAACAAAATTTTCATAAGCAAAGTGACACCCCATCCGTTAGTTGAGCATCTTAAAAAATGTTGCCGAATTGGGGTCATTACATATGCAGATGTCCCTGGTTAATGTTTGAGAACTAAACTACTATGGCGATATAAGTCCTGACAAATGACCTGACAGAGCATCTCTAGTAAGAGATGCTCTGCCAGGTCATTTATCGATACCTATATTATCACTGGTGGTGAACTCGGCCAAAGCGATGGACGTTTTTCGCTACAAGGTACAGATATTTTGCGTTTAAATGTGAGTTTAAAGATGTGATTGAATAGTTTTTCTGATAACAATGAATTTGTTCTAAAAATAGACCGGGTTTACCGATATGTATTGACAAATCGTCGGTGTTGTAATAAAATCTCGTAACTACGGCTTTATCGAAGCAATGATCGCGAAAAAACATCTCACGCTTTGTCCGAGTTCACCACCAGTGATTATGACGATTTTCTTACTGAAAATGCCTTATTAGCTCACCTTAGCACGAAGTGCTGAGGGTGAGCTATTGTGATCGCTCACCGTCCGTCTGTCCGTCCGTCTGTCTGTCCACAATTACTAAAAAATCTTCTCCTCCCAAACTATAAGGTGTAGAGTCTTGAAATTTTGTATGTAGTATTGTCTCAATGCCCTCTACCAAAATACTTCAAATTATTGTGCTTAAAGAAAAATTGGCCCTATGTTGAGGGGTTTAAAGTTTCACACAGAAACACAGTTTTCTCAAAGACTATTTGGCCTAGAGTCTTGAAATTTTGCATGAATTTACATCTCATAAACCTCTAACAGAATACTAAAAATCATCACATTCCAAGGAAAGAATCCCTATGTTGTTGGTTCTGGAATTTTCAAGTGAGGAATTGTTTTGACCAGGTAGATCTTATCACATATCTCATCCCTAAAATAACAGTATGGGGTCTATAATCAGATTATGCAGATCATAATATCAGATAAAAAATGCATGGAGCTACAGATAAAAGGAGGTAAAAACATTCTATATTTGATGTTTAAATTCTAACTGCTTTGTTATGGGTACTCATTTGAGTAGTCTTGATTTAAGAATTCAAATGAATACCCTCAACATAGGGTGTTATAATATTAAAAAGATATTTTATGATTCTGAAAGCCATTACCCTCTTTTACCTGTATCCCTGAGGCACTCAAGTTTGTTTACTCTATCTAGGGATCATCTAAATACTTTAACCCTTTCCTGGAAAGATCTTGTTTTGAAGTCCCTATTAGAAAAAAGCTTTGGAAATTAATGAGTCAAATGAAGAAAATGCTGATTCTCCTTTTACCTCAATATTTTATTATATTCAATATTTTATATGCTAGTTTATTGTAAAACGAATCCTATTTGTACTGCTGTCAATTTTGTATTCTGAACTTTCAGATTGGAACAGTCTATTTCCTGTCTGTACCTTTCTGTATGGGAAAGCATTATGCCCTTTCTCTACCATACACAGGTTTGCCTCACCAACAGAAAAGGCTTGTAGATAATATGGTAAAAGAAGAAAATGTTGATAACTTGATAGCCTGTGTTGTCTCATTTTGCCTCATCATTTTCTCTGCATTTTTATTCATGAATGCAGTCTTTATCAACACCTGTTTTATCATCTACAGCAGCTTGTAATTATGTCTGCTCTTATGTTATGTTGTTTGGAAAAGGTTTAACCATAACCAAATCCTTACTGTTCAATGAATATTTCCCCTATGTTGTGGGTTCCATATAAATGATAGAGGGCAATGTTTGACAATCTTTTCAAATTTTTAAGGCCTGAAGATAATTTTTATGCCCCCGTATCGAGAGATCGGGGGCATATTGTTTTACTCATGTCCGTCCGTCTGTCTGTCTGTCCGTCCGTCTGTCCGAAAACTTAACCTGAAAACTTAACCTTTGCCTTTCTCCAAAACTATTTGACATACAAAGCTCAAATTTGGTATGCAACTTCCTTTCAATGATATCTATCTGTTCCAAGCAATTTGACCTTCCTCAAGGTCATCCATTAACCCTTATCAACCCTTTACTCTTCGAAAACTTAACATTTTAGAATAATTGGCCATTTCGGGGGCATTTGTTTCACAAACACATCTTGTTTTGCCTTGTTTTAGAACTATTAAAATTATTCCTATACTGTAGGCCTTTGCATTTTTTACAGAAAAAAAGTTCATATAAGTTGTGTGTGTCATATTGTCATATAGTTCAAGATATCATTATGCTTTGAAAATAAGCTCTACCATGAGGTATTCTAGATTTGAAAAAAAGGGGACAGGTTTAGAATTGTCTTAGAATTTCCAAACCTTAAAGTGACATTTCACAATTATTTCTACATAAATTTTACTTTCGCTCTATCTGAAAGAGCATGTTTTTTTATGAAAATTCTGAAAATTTCAAGCCAAAATATTGAACGGTTTACGAGAAATATATAAATTTGTGCTAAAATTAAACAAATTGTTGTGGACAACAGTTCAGAATTATATAGATTTTGTCATTTCTGTCTCAACTTTAAAGGCATATTTTTTGCTTATAAATAACAACTTAAAAACTGATAACATTTCTACACATTAGATTAAACAATCTTTGCATCAAGACATACTTTTAAAAAAAGAAATAAACGTGAAATGTCACTTTAAGGTATTTGACCCATCATTAAAAACTCCTCTTTCTAGCAATGGGGCATGTATCAAATTACACACTCTTGTAAATACATTTCAAATAAGTTGATTCGCCATGCCGGATTTCAAGATTATGCTTCAAGAAGGAAATAATCTACAAATATCTTTTAAGGTAGAATAATTCTAATGCATATTTACTATTGTCGTACATTTTCGACACATGTCGACAGTTTCCGTATCTATTTTTAGCAACATTATTGCTATATATTACTTCCCTTTGTAAATAAAATTCCCTGAATACATCCCGAATATGTTTTCCTGGTATGATTCTCCGTTTAACATCAATTTTTCAGAGACATTTTTCGTGTAATTTTATATGATTTTGATTGATATCACCAGTTTGTATGTAATTAGAAACTTTGATACTTAATGAAACTCCCTATTTAGGAAACATATTGTAGTATGTATAATTCTCGTTTCTTCCCCTGACACTGATTGGCTCAATATACCGAGAAACCCTACAGTAGAAGACACATACATGTATTCTAATGAAATCTATGATGTGGTGATCAAACGCCTATCTTTTGAGAACGACGCCTGGATGAGATCATCATTGTTCAGACATTCGCACTCGATTTTCATCACATCTTTGCCGTCTATGCTTATTTAAATGTGCAAACTCGTTGTCAATTAATTGTAACATGGTTTGATCCGTGATTTGATCCTTTTTTAGATTCTTTTTCCATTTAAGTCCTTAGATTCAATATGCAATCCAGAAGAAGTGGTATAAGGAAGCTGTAATAGACTATACAAAAGATTAATTACAATTTTGTCTTTAGAATTTGCATTACCTTTTACAAATAGCGATGTTCAATTGGTTACTAGGTAAAGGGTTAAAATGGTGAAAGTCATACGAAATCACAACTGATATGTTATCATTTGCCAACTTCTGAGAGTCTTATACAACGTTTGGGTTTTGGTTATAAGCATATAATTAGATATGGGCTACGGTTCCCTTCATTTGGCCATTGACTTCTTTTGGGAAAGAAAAAGTGCGTTCGAAAGTATGAGGGCACTAAGAATTACCTTTATATATTTTCAAATTTTGACGGATAAAATGTACAAATGTGGATTTTATCGTGTTCCTACACATATAATAATAATTTTGATATCGGTTTTAGAGAGTGCGTGATCTTATTTCTGGCACTGTCAACATTTGTTTCAGATGCATAAATTTCAAACCAGGAAATAAAGAGGCTTTATTTTTAAATAGGCACGCAGTAATTTACCAAAATATCTCTCATATGCGCACAAGGGTCATATCATTTCACATCAGGCGATGGGTATACATGTTATTGATAATAAAAACCAAACTCTAGACACATTTAATGTGTTTATGTCCAAAATTCAGATACTTTTTTGCTGTGAGTGGTGGCCGCCATATTGGAATTTTGTAAGTTTGGGGTGGGATAAGGGAAAATCAAATTTCTAGTTAACCCCTGGACGAATTTCTGTCATATTGCACATATAGATGTCTAATATAATGTACTATCAGACAAAAGTGTTTGTCATCCCAATTTCTAAAGTTGCCATTAGGCGTATTCTACCTTAAGTCTATTTTCATATGAAAGGGAGGTAATTTATAACATTTTTGCCAAACATTTCCATAATTATGCATTAATTCAAAATTCTAAACCGTTCAAAATGCTTATGTTTGTATTTGGATTGGAAATATAACACAGTTTATGATTTAACCCTTTCCCAAACAAGACCTGGTTTTGACGTCCCTAACAGAAATGGCTTGGGAAAACATTGAAACAAAAGAAGAAACTGCTGATAACCAGCAGTTTCTCCTTTTGTCTCAATATTTTCTATGCCATATCCTACACAAATCCTTTCTTTAATAACATCTATATTGTCATTTGTGGCAGTTTTTGAAGTGGATCACCCTAAAATTTTGTCGTTTGGGTAAAGGTTAATGGCACTTTTCAAATTTAGCCTCTGGCTCTTTTTCTAAATATTATAGCCCAATGACCTGTTTCCAAAATTAATGCTTCGATTTGTCTATGCGCAATGGCAATTCAGCAATATATTGTGGATTTTCTGATTTTAAATACAGATATAGTGAAAAATCTTTGACAATCTTTTCCCAAATTATGCTTTGAAATTAAGTGTGTACCATTGTCATATGACTCCTTTTCAAAATCCTCGGAAATTTAAAAGGTTTGCTAAAAAGTATGTCTCAGGGTGCTCTAAGGTGAGCGATATAGGACCATCTTGGTCCTCTTGTCTTTAACTTTCTTTTCTCTTTCATTTTGCAGGTTGAATTTTACCGCAACATCGAGATGACAATCGTTGATCGTTATGGAGGACGTAAACAGGTCGAGCAGACCGGTCTGATCGTAGACGGGGTCACGCAGGTCGTAGACAATCGTAGGCGTGTCGGCGTACACATATTTAAACCCGTTATATTGGGCGATGATCCACATAAGGAAGATAGAGGGGTGAGCTTTTTAAACAATTTCTAAACAATGACGACTTTTAACGCCATACAAAATAAAGGCTTTGGAAAACATTGTGGAAAATGGAGAAATTGCTTGTTACAAGCAATTTCTTCATTTCCCACAATTGTTTGCTATCCTAAAACACCAAAGAATTTCAAATTCCATTCACTTGAAATCGTCGTCTGCAACATCTTTGAATTTGGACCAGTTTTTGCAGTTTGGTAGTGGGTTAACTCTTTCTCTAACAGCAAACACTCAAGACTGGTAAACATTCGAAGATGATAGAGGAGCAAAATCTCAAGCGAGTGACATTTTACTTTGTTTTCTCTTGTATAGTGTGTAAATATTGACATGAACCTATGGAATATGCAATGAGTAATTGTAATGCGAAATAACCACTCTCCAACATATGTTGACACGAGAAACATGTGCAGAATACAAAGTCATAATGCTTACGAAAGCTGTCGACTCTGCTCGACAGTGAGGATTGCGGGCAAGTATAGATTATTCCATGTCACAATTACTAATTGCATATTCAGTGGGTTCAGGTCAATATTTACAGACAGTAATATTGTGGAAAACAAAAAAACTCGTTCGTCACAAGCAATATCCACCACGTTCTGTGGATAAACTATCTCACGTGGAATGGCGTCAGAGACATTGTGGAAACTGGTTAACTTTGGTCATAAGCCATTCTAGCTCTGTTTGGCTATAACCCGATTTAATAACGAGAAATGTGGCATAGATAACAAATATTTGTGATCCGTCAAGCTAAAAGGCTCGGACTAGGAGCAATCGACATAAGTCAGTTTTTCGCCATTTCCAATTCAAATGAGAACACACAATATAGGATCTGGCATAAAAACCTCATTAACCCATTACCAAACGACAAAATTTTAGGGTGGACCAAATTGAAAGATCCTGCAAACGACAATTTCAAATGAATGGAACTTCTAATTTTTAGGACTTTTTGGATGGAAAACCTTGTGGGAAATGAAGAAATTGCTTGTCACAAGCAATTTCTTCATTTTGCACGATGTTTTCCAAAGCCATTATTTTGTGATTAGTAAAAAAGAGTCACTGTGTGGTAATGGGTTAAAGGGTGTACTCGACGTCTGAGTCTTTGGTGCGACGTCGTTTTACATTTGTTACGCGTTTCAAGTTTCTTTATTGTACGAGACATTGTCCATGTAAATGTAAATACGAACTCTTATTCGGGCGACGTCGAAAACATTCTGCGGTGGAACGTTCCACAGCCAAATGTTTACGACGTCGCCGGAATAATTCCGACGTCACGTAAATATCATAAGGTTGGACAACCTTTATAGATTATTAATCCCCTCGTAAATGCAACTCTATTTTTCTTATTATCATTTACAATTTCAGGGTCCCCAAATCGGCGGATTTAAGGGGCGAATCAAGGATTTCAAGGACATGATTCGGGGCTACCCATTTGACCAGCCTGGCTCCATGAAGAAGGATGTTCGTCATTGTCTGACTTCGAAACTGGACTCAGCTTAACCCTTTGGCAGACGTCCAAATTTTGGACTGTTTCATATTCAAAGATGTTGCAGACAGCAATTTACAGTAAAATGAAATAGTACATGTTTATGTCTTTTTCCATGGAAAATATTGTGGGAAATAAGAAATTGCTTGTCACAAGCAATTTCTTCATTTTACATATTTGTTACCTATAATTTTCTTGTGAAGGAGTCAAAAGGCGCCAATGTGCAGTAATTGATTAACACTTGTCTTACTGACTTTAACAAATTGACAATTTAACCATTCCCTCAAATGACAGATTCAAGGGCGGTCCAATTCGAAAGCTACTGCAGACGGCAAAATGAACGTTGATTAAGATAGGTTTTGTGTATGATATAGCTCAGAAAACGTTGAGACAAAAGGAGAAAATGCTGATTATCAGCATTTTCTTCTTTTGTCTCAACGCTTTCCAAGTCTATCTTATCAAGGATGTGAACATCAGGTCTTGTTTGGGAAAGGGTTGAGAGACATTTAAAAGTTGTTTTTATTGTTAACATAATTCAATAGAAAGCAGGCTGTGTAGGCTAAGATCAGACTGCACGTCTGTGTAGGCTGATCTTAGTCTACGCTGCCTGCAAATGCTTTGTTCACAATAGGAATACGACGCCAACAGCATGAGAAGGGTTAATCCCAAACAAAGACGAATTTTAATACTCCTATTGAAGACATCCTTTATATCAGAGGTGAAATATCGTTTTCGTGACCAGCATTTTCTCACAGATTTTTTTCTGCACATATTCAGATTTTAGATTTGGAAAAGAATCCACGTTACAATCAGCTTTGAACTTGAAGAATACTGTTCGAGAAAGGGTTTAATCTTCTAGTGGACTGCTAAATGTTATGTTAACAGAGCATTTTAAAGTTCTGTTACTACGTTTGGACATTTTGCATGTTTTATATTCAATTGAGTGTATGAGTGCATGTGGAATAATGTAGAATGATTATAAATATACAGATTAAATAGATTTGTTAAAATAAATGTGCTCTGTTTATTGTGCAATCTAGCAATCTAATTTAAGTCTGGCCCCGGTTTCTCGAAACAAGAGGGCCATTGGCCCTGAAGCGCTCACCTGATATGATAACTTTTTTTTGTAAACCAATTTTCAGGTTGATTGGACAAAGAATGTGACCTCTAGGGTGCACACAAGGTTTATCTAAGATTTGACCTTGTGACCTAGAATTGATCAAGACAATCATTCTGATCAACTTTCAGGTTGATTGGGCAAAAAATGTGGCCTCTAGAGTGCACACAAGGTTTTACAAAGATTTTACCTCATGACCTAGTTTATGACCCCAGATGACCCAATTTCAATCTTGTCTGAAAATTGATCAAGACAATCATTCTGATCAATTTTCAGGTTGATTGGGCAACAAATGTGGCCTCTAGAGTGCACACAAGGTTTTTCTAAGATTTGACCCCATGACCTAGTTTTTGACCCCCTATGACCCAATTTCAAAATTGTGCGAGATTTTATCAAGCCAATCATTCTGATCAATTTTCAGGTTGATTTGGCAAAAAATGTGGCCTCTAGAGTGCACACAAGGTTTTTCTAAGATTTGACCCTGTGACCTAGTTTTAGACCCCAGATGACCCTTTATCAAACTTGTGCGAGATTTTATCAAGTCAATCATTCTGAGCAATTTTCAGGTTGATTGGGCAAAAAATGTGGCCTCTAGAGTGCACACAAGGTTTTTCTAAGATTTGACCCCGTGACCTAGTTTTTGACCCCAGATGACCCAATTTCAAACTTGTCCGAGCTTTCATCAAGACAATCATTCTGAGCAAATTTCAGGTTGATTGGTCAAAAGATGGGGCCTCTAGAGTGCACACAAGGTTTTTCTAAGATTTGACCCTGTGACCTAGTTTTTGACCCCAGATGACCCAATTTCGAACTTGTCCGAGATTTTATCCAGACAATAATTCTGATCAATTTTCAGGTTGATTGGGCAAAAAATGTGGCCTCTATAGTGCACACAAGGTTTTTCTAAGATTTGACCCCGTGACCTAGTTTTTGACCCCAGGTAACCCAATTTCAAACTTGTACAAGATTTCACCAAAACAATCATTCTGAGCAAATTTCAGGTTGATTGGGCAAAAAATGTGGCCTCTAGAGTGCACACAAGGTTTTTCTAAGATTTGACCCAGTGACCTAGTTTTTGACCCAAGATGACCGAATTTCGAACTTGTCCGAGATTTTATCAAGACAATTATTCTGAGCAAATTTTAAGTTGATTGGGCAAAAAATGTGGCCTCTAGAGTGCACACAAGGTTTTTCTAAGATTTGACCCCGTGACCTAGTTTTTGACCCCAGATGACCCAATTTCGAACTTGTCCGAAATTTCATCAAGACAATCATTCTGAGCAAATTTCAGGTTGATTGGGCAAAAAATGTGACCTCTATAGTGCACACAAGGTTTTTCTAAGATTTGACCCTGTGACCTAGTTTTTGACCCCAGATGACCCAATTTCAAACTTGTCCGAGATTTTATCAAGACAATCATTCTGAGCAAATTTCAGGTTGATTGGGCAAAAAATGTGGCCTCTAGAGTGCACACAAGGCAAAGTTTGACGGACGACGGACGACGGACTCCGGACGCCGGACGCCGGACACAGCGGTATCACAATAGCTCACCATGAGCACATTCGTGCTCAGGTGAGCTAAAAACTTAAGTACGTTCTCATGCTCAAATCTGAGCACCGTGCTCAAATCGCACGAAATCCACATGAACTTCAATCGAATACCCTTCAACGTTGGAGAGTAGTCCTTTGAAGTTGAGCATGTTCTCGTGAGTATAAACTTAAGTTTTTTCGAGAAACCGGGGCCTGGTGTTTCTTACAGTAACATCTTAGAGGCCCCAGTAAGGGACTTAACCCATTACCAGACAACAAAATTTTGGACTATTCCAATTTGAAAGATGTTGCAGACGACAAACTCAAGTTCATGAAAAATAAAAAAAATCTTTCCATTTTGGGTCAGAAAACATTGTGGAAAATGAAGAAATTGCTTGTCAATTTCTTCATTTTCCATAATGTTTTCCCAAGCATTTTCTGGTTTGGGAGTCAAAAGGCGTCACTGTGCAGTTATGGGCTAAAACTAGGTTTTATCTAGGAAAGGGTAGAAATCTATATCAAACAGACAACATATCCATAACAACAACTTTATAATTATGCTTTACATTATGCTGGTATTATACAAATTTGTCAGTTAGGAAATTGACCAAACGCCGACTGTCAATCATTACCATCAATTAGCCAATGGACGATCAGAAAAATGTCATGCACCAGTTGTTCTTCGTTGCACGTGTTATTGTATTGATTTATCGACTGACAAGTAAAACAATAGACATGCCAATGGCAATGAATTTTGTGCTAACAATAGACTAGTTTTACCGTTATGTTTTGTTAAACCGTCGGTGTTGTTATAAAATCTCGTAACTACGGCTTAAATCAAGCCGTAGTTACGAGATGTTATGACAACACCTACGAAATACTATTTTGTTCATCTGAATTTACGTCACGATTATCTAGATAAAGTCGTTAAATTCTTAAATTCTATGTTGGGCGGAGTGATCTGTCGATTGGCGTTTGGTCAATTGGCCGTGGCTTGAGGTCCAACCCGAGATCTCATGTGTGAGAATCTGATGCGCTACCATAACATAGCATAACATAACCAGTGCTACCAGTTCTGCGCTATGGTTGCAGTCTTACAGTTATGAGAAGTTAAATGTCACTTTTAACCTTTTCCCAAACGACAAAATTTTAGGGTGGTCCAATTCAATAGTAGCTGCAGACGACAAAACAAATGCTGTGGAAGATGAAATTTATGTGTAATATAGCAAGGAAAATATTGAGACAAAAGGAGAAACTGCTGGCTATCAGCAGTTTCTTATTCTGTCTCGATGTTTTCTCGAGCCTATTCTATCAGGGGCGTCGAAACCAGGTCTTGTTTGGGAAAGGGTTAAAATCTCGTAATTGCAGCTTGTAATAAGCTGTAGTTACAAGGTTTTTGTTGAAAAGTAAGGTAAGATAGTACCGACATATGATTGTTCAAATTTGTCATGATGTTGATGAATCAACATGAACTACCGTGAGAAAGGACCCATAACATTACAGCATTGGGTAGTTTGGGGACCAACACTGGATCCAGATCAGTCTGTGTATACACTTAAGGACACTTCTAACGCAACACTTACCTTTTTGGTAATAACTTGATATTTAACAAACCATTCTTTATCAAATTTTCAACAAATTTAATTCATTCACAATTGCATAATATGTGTAATTTTCATAAAGAAACATTGAGTAGAAATGATTAAATTTGCAGTGCATATAATATGACTTGAAAACAAAAAGTCGCAAAAAAGCTGTGCGAGCTGATAACGTAAATTCACGTTATTCAGGCCCGTAGGAAGCAATTTCATATTGGGGTGGCTGAAGCCCCTGTGCCTGGATATTTGGGGGCTAAATTGGATTGTCCCTTCATTTTCAATGTAAAATAAGGAAAATTTGGTATTTTGGGCAACATCAGGGAGGCTAAGCCCCCCTTAGCCCCACTGTTCCTACGGGCCTATTATTAATGTAACAGCAGTAAAGTTTATGACATTATGCTAACATTCTGTGTGTCCGTCATGAACCTAAATGACACGAAGACACACCCTTCTCATTGATAAAGCATAATTGATGGTGAATCTTTGCGGGATCATTCTTAACTCGTCCCTATTAAGTTCCTGTTGCAGCTGATGAAAGTTTCTTGGAGCAAAAGGGCGAAAAACTAATGTCTGGTAACAAATTCAATGATTTTGTGCAATGCTGACACGTACAAAACATTAAACAAAATAGGTGCGACTGTATTCTAGTGTTGCATCGCACATGAAAGCATGTAATCAAATATTATGAATCAGTGATATGAGATTTGAGCATGATTTGGTGACGCTGCTTTGATACTATTGAATTCTGCAATTGCCTGGGGTTTTGTGACTTTTTATATTTGAGTCTTAGTAAAAAACCTTAATATTTTTTATGTTCGGATCAGCCGATTTTCTTGAAACTTACGGAAAACATGTAAACGTAATTGATTGATATTTGCTGAAAATTTCATAAAATATACTGCATTATTTATTTAGTTATGACGAAAAATGTAAGTGTTGCGTTGGAAGTGTCTTTAAGTGTACACACAGTCTAATAGGCCTGTAGGAAGCAATTTCATACGGGGGGGGGGGGGGGGGGGGGGGCTAAAGCCCTTGTCCTGAATATTGGGGCGGGGGCTAATTTGGATTCTCCCAAAATTTTCAACCCATTGCCACACAGTGACACTTTTTAACGCCCTTCAAGATAAAGACTTTGGAAAACATTGTGGAAAACGAAGAAATTGCTTGTGACAAGCAATTTCTTCATTTCCTACAGTGTTTTCTACCCCAAAACACAACGAAAATTTAAATTTTATTCATTTGAAATTGTCGTCTGCAACACCTTTGAATTTGGACCAATTTAAAATTATGTCGTTTGGTAATGGGTTCAACAGTTCTAAATTGAAAGTTGCTACAGGCGGCAAAGTTGACATTCATGAAGAAAGGATCTGTATACAATATAGCCCAGAAAATATTTAGGTAAAGTGAGAAAATGCTGCTTAAATGCCTAAATGTTTGCCCAAAGTTTTTTATTCATTTTGTATTGGGGATGTCAAAACCAGGTTTTGTTTGAGAAAGGGCTTATATCTTTATTTTTCTTCTCAAAGTAGATCTATTTCATATAGCTGGAACATACTTTATGTCTACACTGGAGCAATTATACACTTTGGTAGGTTAAAGAACGGTAATTTTGGAATGCAGTAAGGTTGCAGTGTCACTCTGTTGAAGAAAGGTCGCCTTGCTTCGTGACAAAAACACTGTAAATTGCTGTTCAACTCGCAGCCTCTCTCTGGTATGATCTTCTTCTGTCGGTTGTCAAAAAACAGGCAATTATTCCCTGAAATAAAAGTTAATAGATTGTCAATGTACATCCATGAAAATTTATTACAACAAGAGGACCATGATGGTCCTTAATCGCTCACCTGAACTGAGATTCACAAGGTGAGAAATGATTGCACCTTGTCTCATGATATCCAAAAGAACATTCTAATTCTCAATAGTCTTCATCCTTGTGACTAGACATACCTTCTGAACATGTTTCATGAAGATTGGACAAAAATTGTATCATCTACATTGCTAACAAGGATTTTGTCTTTAAGGCCACTTTTCCCACGATATCCAACAGAACATTCCCATTGCCAATAGGTTTCATCCTTGTGACTAGACAAATAATCCGACTAAATTTCATGAATATTGAGCCAAAATTATTGTCTCTATAGCGCTAACAAGGATTTTGTCATTAAGGCCCCTTTTCCCATGGCATCGCATGGAACATTCCTATTTTCCTCAGAGTTCATCATTGTGACTAGACAAACACAAGTTTCTTGAAGATTAGACCAAAATTGTTGTCTCTAGAGTGCTAACAAGGATTTTGTCATTAAGACCCCTGTACTCATGATATTGACTGGAACATTCCAATTTTTTATAGGGTTTATCCTTGTAACTAAAACAAACATTCTTTTTAGTTTCATGAAGATTAAACCAAAACTGTCGCTTCTAGAGTGTTAAAAAGGATTTTGTCATAAAGGCCCCTTTTCCCATGATATCAAAATGGAAAATTCTGATTGTTGATAAGCTTCATCCTTGTGAATAGACAAATATTTTGATCAAGTTTCACGAATTTTTGTCGTTTGGGAAAGGGTTAAGCCAACATTATGGCCTGTAAATTGCCAACACAGATTTTGTCATTATGGCCCCTTTTCCCGTGGTATCCAATGGAATATTTCCATTTTCTGTAGGGTCCATCTCTGTGACTAGACAAACATTCTGACCAAGTTTTATGAACATTTGGCCAATATTGTAGCCTGTACAATGCTAACAAGGGTTTTGTCTTTCAGGCCCCTTTTCCCATGATATAAATGAGAAGGTTCCAATTTTCAACAGGATTCACCCCATATAAATCCCGAGAATCAACAACATGGATCCCTATGAAAAAATAATGTTACTGTATCTTGCACAATACATAGCTAAATGTTTTGAGATGAAAAGGTTTTCCAAGTCAAAGATCAAAATGTTAGAGATAGAACTCTTGTCCCCTATATAAACCCCAAGAATCAACAACATAGGGCTCTTTCTTCATTGCAAAATGATTAATTTCATAATAATTTAGTAAAGAGCTAAAGAGAATATAAGTTGCAAAATAGAAGCAAGTCTGATTATAAATCCAAAGAAAAGATAACAGAACAATGATAACAGCTAGATTAAATCCTCATTTGTTTACTTAAGCTGGGGAAAGTCTAGATCATTGATCTGATAAATCCAAGTTTATCAAAATGGACCAAGGGAGGTAACTTGAACACTAAAAGTCTTATGGCTTCACTGACTGGTTATCTTCCTTAGTAAGTCTGATAAGCCCCACCCTGCCACGCCCACATTTTTTTCCTAATCTTAAAATTTGAAAACAAATTTTGAAGCGAGTCACTCAAGGAACATTCCTGCCAAGTTTGGTTCAAATTGACCCAATGGTTGATTTTTAAATAATTTTCTTAGGATTTTTAAGCCCCGCCCTGCCACGCCCACATTTTTTGGAAAATCAAAAATTAACGAACAAGTTTTGAAAAAGGGCATCCAAGGAACATTCCAGCCAAGTTTGGTCAAAATTGGCCCAACGGTTCAGGAGGAGAAGATGTGTGAAGAAATTGTGAACGGACGGACGGACAGACGGACGGACGGACAGACGGACGGACGGACGGACGACGGACGGTGAGCGACCACAATAGCTCACCTTGAGCACTTTGTGCTCAGGTGAGCTAACAAGAGGACCATGATGGTCCTTAATCGCTCACCTGAACTGAGATTCACAAGGTGAGAGATGATAGCATCCTGTCCCATGATATCCAAAAGAGCATTATATTTTTCAATAGTCTTCATCCTTGTGACTAGACAAACATTCTGAACATGTTTCATGAAGATAGGACAAAAATTGTAGCATCTACATTACCAACAAGGATTTTGTCTTTAAGGCCCCTTTTCCATGACATCCAACAGAACATTTCCACTGTCAATGGGCTAAATGCTTGTGACTAGAGAAAAAATCTGACTAAATTTCATGAATATTGAGCCAAAATTATTGTCTCTATAGCGCTAACAAGGATTTTGTCATAAGGCCCATTTCCCATGCTATCCCATAGAACACTCCTATTTTCCTCAGAGTTCATTGGTGTGACTAGACAAACACAAGTTTCATGAAGATTGGACCAAAATTTTTGCCTCTAGAGTGCTAACAAGGATTTTGTCATTAAGGCCCCTTTTCCCATGATATCGACTGGAATATTCCAATTTCTTTTAGGGTTTATCCTTGTGACTAAAACAAACATTCTTTTAGTTTCATGAAGACTAGGCCAAAACCGTTACTTCTAGAGTGTTAACAAGATTTTGTCATAAAGGCCCCTTTTCCCATGATATCAAAATGGAACATTCAGATTGTTGATAAGCTTTATCCTTATGATTAGACAAATATTCTGATCAATTTTAACAAAGATTTGGCCAAAATTATGGCCTCTAAAGTGCCAACACGGATTTTGTCATTATGGCCCCTTTTCCCGTGGTATCCAAAGGAATTATTCAATATTCCAATTCTCTGTGACTACACAAACATTCTGATTAATTTTTATGAACATTGGGCCAAAATTGTAGCCTGTACAATGCTAACAAGAATTTTGTCTTTTAGGCCCCTTTTCCCATGATATCAATGAGAAGGTTCCAATTATCAACAGAGTTCACCCCATATAAACCCCAAGAATCAACAACATAGGGCCCTATGAAAAAATACCATTTTGAGATGAAAAGGTGTTCCAAGTCAAAGATCAAAATGTTAGAGATCTAACTCTTAACCCCTATATAAACCCCAAGAATCAACAACACAGGGCCCTTTTTTCATTGCAAAATAATTAATTTTATAATGATTTGGTAATGAGTTAAAGAGAATTATATTAGTTGCAAAATAGAAGCAAGTGTGATTATAAATCCAAAGACTAGAGATTCAAATAGGAGAGGTTAAGGGATTTCTAAATTGCAATATATCTTTCAATGTTTATCAAGCCCTGTGATGTGGGTATTCATTTGAATGATCTAATCAAAACTATTTAAATGAGTACCAACAACAAAGGATAGCTTAAATAACAACTAGAATATCACTGAAAGTGATCATACCCCCAAAAGCCCAGTTTTTGTGCATTTTGAGAAATTGATTTCATTTGAACTGTGAGCTGATCAATTGGGAAATAGAGCGAACAAAAAATCAACAGACCAAACAACACATTTAACAATCCCCAAGCCCCACCCTGCCATGCCCATATTTTTTCAATAAACCAAAAACTCACAACCATGCATTGAAGACAGTCAATCAAGGAACATTCCTGTACGATTTGGTTCAAATTTACTGTTTAATTGCTTTTTTCTCATGATTTCGTTAAGTCTGATAAGCCCTGCCTTATAGTCCCTGGGCCAGAAACATGTTTGCTCCCCCCCCAGGGGGAATTTTGTAGACATAGTTTTTCTTAAAGTACAATATCTTAGAAACACTTTGAGCATTGTTTGCACTCTGGCCGTTGGGGCTTTTGGCTGTAACCCTTATCTAAAACCCTTAACCCTATCAATTTTTTCATTCAAATTTACAATACTTATTTGGTCATATTTTTATTGAATATTGTCCTACAGATGTCTAAATGGTATCAAATGAAAGCTTACGACTTGCTCTTTCATTTGTAGTTATTTTATGCAAATTAGCTCATTTGCATATTCATGAATATTAATGATTTCCCTTAAAATTTCCATTTTTTGGCGAAAATTTGATAAATACTTTCTTAAAAAAGGCGTTTTTGTCCAGGGTAATTTTGTAAACATGGTTTATCAGTAAGAACATTTCATTAGAAACATTTTGAGCCTTGTTTGCACTCTGGCGGTTGGGGCTTTTCGGCGTGACCCTTATCTAAACCCTTAACCCTACCAAATTGTTCATTCAAATTTTGAAAATGAATTTGGTCATATCTTGATTGAATATTTACACACAGATGTCAGAATGGTATCAAATCAAAGCTTATGACTTGCTCTTTCATTTTAAGATATGTAATGCAAATTAGCTCATTTGCATATTCATGAATATTAATTATTTTTCTTAAAATTGCGATTTTCGACCAATATCTGGTAAATACTTTCCAAAACAAGACATTTTTGTGCAGGGGAATTGTGCAAACATAATTTATCTTAAAGAAAATCATACATGAAACATTTTGACAGATGTTTGCACTTTGGCTGTTGGGGCATTTGGCCAAAACCCTTACCTAAACCCTTAACCCTATAAAATTGTTCAGTCATTTCAAAACGTTTTTTATCATATCTTGGTTGAATATTGACCTACAGATGTAAGAATGGTATCAAATGAAAGCTTATGACTGTCCCAATAATTTGCCATAAACTTTATGCAAATTATCTCATTTGCATATTCATGAATATTAATGACATTACTTAAAACCGTGACCTTTTTAGCGGGTATTTGTAAAATACTTTCAAAAACATTGTGTTTCTACTCAAGGGGAATCAAGTAAACATAGTTTAAAGAGCATTTTATTAGAAAAAATTTGAGCAATGTTTGCAATCTGGTGGTTGGGGCTTTTGGCCCTGACCCTTATCTAAACCCTTAACCCCATCAAATTTTTAATTTGAATTTTCAAAACGTGTTTGGTCATAGCTTGATTGAATATTGACCTACAGATGTAAGAATGGTATCAAATGAAAGCTAATGACTTTTTCTTTAATTTGCAGTTATTGTATGCAAATTTGCTCATTTGCATATGCATGTATATTAATGATTTGTCTACAATTTGTGATTGTTTTCAAGTTAAATACCTACCAAAAGATGGGATTTTTTTTCTTTCTCGTGAGTTTTTAACCATCTGATATCCATGTTCACTCTTTTAACAACATCTAAGCCTTGTTTGAGATCTATTTGATGTTTTGTTTGGAAGTAACTGCGATTTTAAAGTTTGCAACCCATCATATTTTGTTCATATAAATCTTATTATCAATGTATGTATTTAGTTTCCATTAGATTTTTTTTAAAATCTTTATTGTTTAAGTGCAAATAAGTTTAATTGATTCCATGTATTGTACTGGTGTTCTTGCTTATATCTAGTTTAGTTGAAAAAATATTATCCTTTGATGAATCCAAAATTGCCGAAAAATAGGACTTTGAACATCAACATTTTATTAAATGCCATATGATGATACAAAGGTGTCTAACCTGCGGGACTTTATTCTAATACACATATAAAATTAATTATTTCAATTATTTTTGTAATTTTTATGGCTGAATAGAGATCCTGGAATGTAGACAAATTGCATACATATAGCAGAATAACATTGTTAAGCAATTGTCTAGCTCCATTTTTTGCCATTCACATTGAGAAAACAGCATGATTTTGTTCCATCTGGAGAGCCCTTCCTTGTGTATTCCTCATAGCCAAGTCAATTTGTTGGCCTTAAGTGTATTTGATATTTGGCATACAGATCAGGGACACTGGTGTTACCATTCCTTTATGCTCTATTGAGGTATTTTAACTTCAGATAATTTAAGCTTGGGGTGCCATATGTAAAGCCTACGTATCAGATGCATAAATCAAGAAATTTACTCGCTGTATGTATGTAGCTAGAGTACAGACAATAAACGATTGCGATCAAAAGATTATTGCAGTCATTTACGATGCATTTATTTGTCTGTATCAGATCAGAACAGATGTGAACTGTGAACTGATCCATACTACCGACAGCCCATGCTGAATGTACATTAAAATCCTTCAGAACTTATAAATATGTGCTTTCAGCATAGTATATATCTCACAATGGATTGAAAATAGTTCCCTTGCGATACATATACAATATCTTTCAATATGACATATGTTTTCAAGGATGGCATTCGATAGCCATATATATCTTCAGTTCAATACTTTCCTGATATTTAAGTGCTACAACTAAAACCTGGTTTAGATCAGCATATGAAATCCCATATTAAGACACTTACTGTTTGCACTGTTCTAGGACAATTTGACCAAAAATGATTAACATCACACTTGGTGGCAATCTTAGAATTACTTACACTCTGGGAGTTTGGCTATGTTATCATAATGGAAACCGACATAGATCAACACTAGAATGTCTATCTAATGCAAAGAATCATCAACATTTATTGTACTAAACATAACGGGGCTACTATGTACTTAACATTACAGGGTTACTATATAACATATACGTAAGCACTGTCAAATGGAATACATTTTATGGATTTTCCACAATAAATGTGGTTTTATCCCAAACATTTACAGAATCAATAATATTCATGAATAAGCAAATGAGCAAATTGCCAATATACAAGCAATTCACTAGATTTCATTTGATACCATTATGACGTTTGTATGTCAATTTTTGATCAAGATATGACCAAAACATATTGAAAATTTTAATGGACAATTTGATAGGGTTAAGGGTTTAGATAAGGGGTTTTGCCAAAAGCTCCTACTACCACAGTGCAAACATCGCTTATAATGTTATTTTTATAATGTTCTTTAAGATAAATCTTGTTTGCATAATTCCCCCTGAACAGAAACGCCTTGTTTCTGAAAGTATTTTCTGAAAGTATTTAACACGTTTTCGTTGAAAAATCACAATTTTAGGGAAAATCATTAATTCTTATGAATATGCAAATGAACTAATTTGCATAAAAAATAATAGCACATGAAAGAGTCATCCATAAGCTTTCATTTGATACCGTAGTGACATCTGTTAGTAACTGTTCAATCAGGATATGACCAAAAACGTTTTGAAAATTCAAATAAAAATTTGATGGGGTTAAGGGTTTAGATAAGGGTCACGGCCAAAAGCCCCAACCGCCAGATTGCAAACATTGCTCAAAATTTTTCTAATGAAATGTTCTTTAAGATAAACTATGTTTACATGATTCCCCTTGAGTAGAAACACAATGTTTTTGAAAGTATTTTCCAAATACCCGCTAAAAAGGTCACAGTTTTATGTAATGTCATTAATATTCATGAATATGCAAATGAGATAATTTGCATAAAATTTATGGCAAATTATTGGGACAGTCATAAGCTTTCATTTGATACTATTCTTACATCTGTAGGTCAATATTCAACCAAGATATGATAAAAAACGTTTTGAAATGACTGAACAATTTTATAGGGTTAAGGGTTTAGGTAAGGGTTTTGGCCAAATGCCCCAACAGCCGAAGTGCAAACATTGCTCAAAATGTTTCATATATGATTAACTTTAAGATTAATTATGTTTACACAATTCCCCTGCACAAAAATGTCTTGTTTTGGAAAGTATTTACCAGATATTGGTCGAAAATCGCAATTTTAGGAAAAATAATTAATATTCATGAATTTTCCAAAGAGCTAAATTGCATAACATATCTTAAAATGAAAAAGCAAGTCATAAGCTTTGATTTGATACCATTCTGACATCTGTGTGTAAATATTCAATCAAGATATGACCAAATTCATTTTCAAAATTTGATTGAACAATTTGGTAGGGTTAAGGGTTTAGATAAGGGTCACACCAAAAAGCCCCAACCGCCAGAGTGCAAACAAGGCTCAAAATGTTTCTAATAAAATGTTCTTACTGATAAACTATGTTTACAAAATTCCCCCTGGACAGAAACGCCTTGTTTTGGAAATTATTAACCAAATTTTAATAAAAAATTGAAAATTTTAAGGAAAATCATTAATGTTCATGAATATGCAAATGAGCTAATTTGCATAAAATAGCTACAAATGAAAGAACAAGTCATAAGCTTTCATTTGATACCATATTGACATATGTAGGCCAAAATTCAATGAAGATATGACCAAATAAATGTTTGTGTATTTGAATGAAAAAAAATATAAAGGGTTAAGGGTTTTAGATAAGGGTTACAGCCAAAAGCCCCAACGGCCAGAGTGCAAACAACGCTCATCTTGTAGCATTTGTTATAAGCTTTCAGAAAATCATACCCTTCAAAATTCCCCCTGGGGGGGGAGCAGGGGTTATTGGTGGCTCAAGGTCTATTACCATTACCACATTTTTTGCAAATCAAAAATTCATGAAAAAAATTTGAAATAAGTCCCCCAATGAACATTCCTGACAATTTTGATAAAAAAAAACGAATAAAAAATTCACGAACAAGTTTCGAAAAGACTCACCCAAGGAACATTCCTGCCAAGTTTGGTAAGAATTGGCTCACTGGTTAAGGAGAAAATTTTTGAAGAATTATCTGACGATTTCTCAAAATCGGATAAGCCCCGCCCTGCCACGCCCACAATTTTTGACGAATCAAATATTCATGAACATGCATTGAATACAATCACTCAAGGGACATTAGTGCCAACTTAAGTTCAAAAATGGTCAAAGCATTGATTTTGAATGGTTTTTCACATGATTTCTCCAAGTCTGATAAGCCCCGCCCTGCCACGCCCACAATTTTTGACGAATCAAAAATTCACGAACAAATTTTGAAAAGAGTCACCAAAGGAACAATCCTGCAAAGTTTAGTAAGAATTGGCCCAATGGTTAAGGAGGAGAAGATTTTTGAAGAAGTCATATAAGCCTCGCCCTGCCACGCCCACATTTTTTGACAAATGAAAAAATCATGAACATACATTGAATACAATCACTCAAGAGTCAATCCTGCCAAGTATGGTTCAAATTGGCCTGATAATTGATTTTTTAAGATTTTTCACATGATTTCTCTAAGTCCGATAAGCCCAGCCCTGCCACGCCCACAATTTTTGACGAATCAAAAATTCACGAACAAGTTTTGAAAAGACTCACCCAAGGAACATTACTGCCAAGTTTGGTAAGAATTGGCTCAGTGGTTAAGGAAAAGAAGATTTTTGTAGAATTATCTGACGATTTCCCGAACTCGGATAAGCCCCGCCCTGCCACGCCCTCATTTTTTGACGAATCAAAAATTCATGAACATGCATTGAATACAATCACTAAAGGGACATTTGTGCCAACTTAACTTCACAAAGGACGAATAATTGATTTTTAAAAAAAAATTCACATGATTTCTGTAAGTCTGATAAGCCCCGCACTGCCACGCCCACAATTTTTGACGAATCAAAAATTCACGAACAAGTTTTGACAAGAGTCACCCAAGAAACATTCCTGCCAAGTTTGGTAAGAATCGGCTCAGTGGTTCAGGAGGAGAAGATTTTTGAAGAATTATTTAACGATTTCTTGAAGTCGGATAAGCCCCGCCCTGCCACGCCCTCATTTTTTGACGAATGAAAATATCATGTACATATATTGAATACAATCACTCAAGGGTCAATCCTGCCAAGTATGGTTTAAATTGGCCTGATAATTGATTTTTTAAGATTTTTCACATGATTTCTCTAAGTCTGATAAGCCCCGCCCTGCCACGCCCACAATTTTTGACGAATCAAAAATTCACGAACAAGTTTTGACAAGAGTCACCCAAGGAACATTCCTGCCAAGTTTAGTAAGAATTGGCTCAGTGGTTCAGGAGGAGAAGATTTTTGAAGAATTATTTAACGATTTCTTGAAGTCGGATAAGCCCCGCCCTGCCACGCCCACAATTTTTGACAAATGAAAAAATCATGAACATACATTGAATACAATCACTCAAGGGTCAATCCTGCCAAGTATGGTTCAAATTGGCCTGTTAATTGATTTTTAAAGATTTTTCACATGATTTCTCTAAGTCTGATAAGCCCCGCCCTGCCACGCCCACACTTTTTGACGAATCAAAAATTCACGAACAAGTTTTGACAAGAGTCACCCAAGGAACATTCCTGTCAAGTTTGGTAAGAATTGGTTCAGTGGTTCAGGAGGAGAAGATTTTTGAAGAATTATTTAACGATTTCTTGAAGTCGGATAAGCCCCGCCCTGCCACGCCCTCATTTTTTGACGAATTAAAAAATCATGAACATACATTGAATACAATCACTCAAGAGTCAATCCTGCCAAGTATGGTTCAAATTGGCCTGCTAATTGATTTTTAAAGATTTTTCATATGATTTCTCTAAGTCCGATAAACCCCACCCTGCCACGCCCACAATTTTTGACGAATCAAAAATTCACGAACAAGTTTTGAAAAGGGTCATCCAAGCAACATTCCTGCCAAGTTTGGTAAGAATCGGCTGGGTGGTTGAGGAGGAGAAGCTGTTTAAAGAAAAAACCAACAGACGGACCAACAGACCAACAGACCAACGGACCAACGGACAAGCTGACTCCTATATACCCCCCAAATTGAATTTGGGGGGTATAATTAGAATGTATTTACCCCCTTTTACATGCAGCTCCCCATTCTGGCCGAGTTTGTGTAAACAATTCCGGTCTTTTGTTTATTTAATAGGATTAGACATTTCCCCAGTGGGGGATCAAAACCTCATAACTCCAGCTTTGTCAAGCTGTAGTTATGAGGTTTTGACTCCCACTAACCATATGTTACCTGTTTGATTTTTTAAAGAATTTTCTTAGGATTTCTAAAGTCTGACACTGCCACACCCACATTTTTTGACAAATCTTAAAATTTGTGGACAAATTACCAAAAGAGTCACTAAAAGAACATTCCTGCCAAGTTTGGTTCAAATTGGCCCAATGGTTGATTTTTAAAGAATTTTCTTACGATTTATAAGCCCCGCCCTGCCACGCCCACATTCTTTGACGAATCAAAAATTTGCGAACAAGTTTTGAAAAGGGTCACCTCAGGAACATTCATGCCAAGTTTGGTCACAATTGGCCAAATGGTTCTGGAGGAGAAGATGTTTAAAGAAATTGTGGACGGACGGACGGACGGACGGACGGACGGACAGACGGACGGACGACGGACGGTGAGTGACCACAATAGCTCACCTTGAGCACTTTGTGCTCAGGTGAGCTAAAAACACTGCAGATTATTTTATAAGTAATATATTTCATGAAAGTCTCCAGTCCATTTTAACCCATTAAGGGCAAAAACTTGAACTGTTCCAAATTCAAGAGTTGCAGACGTCAATTTCAAGTTAATGAAATTTCATAAGTCTTTCCATTATGGGTTAGAAATCATTGTGGAAAATGAAGAAATTGCTTGTCACAAGCAATTTCTTCATTTACCACAATGATTTCCCAAGCCTTTTCTTGTGAAGGAGTCAAAAGGCGTCACTGTGCAGTAATGGGTTAAGTGACTATCAATGTATTGGTCACTATAAATGACCTGGCAGAGCACCTCTAGCTATTAGCTAAAAATGCTCTGCCAGGTCATTTATCAGGACCTATATGTCCATGGAACTGTAACAAAACATTAATTAAAGCGACTATCAATGTATTGGCCACTATAAATGACCTGTCAGAACAGCTCTCGCTTATAGCTATTAGCTAGAGATGCTCTGCCAGGTCATTTATCAGGACCTTTGTATTAATGGAATTGTTACAAAAACACTGCAAACTGCAGTTCGTTTAGAAATTCTCTTCTAGCATTTCAGCATTTTTTTCTTCATAACTTTCAAAATTAAACTGCACAAGTTCAATACACAAAGTGTTACGATAAATTTTGTCCTCAGACTGTATATTGTCTCAGTTGTGACCAGTCTAAAATATGTTGCTGGATAGATTTTTAATATCTTTTTGAACAAGATACAAATTCAATTCAGAAAGTGTCCATCCCCCCTCCCCCAAAACTTCCTTTCAACAAGAGCATTGTTGAACAACGCATATTCACCTGGGAGGATATTGACAGTAAAATGTCCATTTTATTCAATACAAGGGCAGATAATTCAAGAACGAAAAGAGTTATCTAAATTTTGTGAGTGTCATGTGCAATATTACACACTACAGACATTCAATGTGGCAAATTTGATCAAAATTCCAGTAAACACCGTAGGATTTGCACACATAAGAGAATGTTATTTTTTTTCAATTCATCAGTAGATAATTGACCAAACGCCGACTGTCAATCAAAAACATTGATTAGCCAATGGACGATCAGAATAATGTCATGCCCCAATTGTTCTTCCTTGCACGTGTTATTGTATCTATTTATCGACTGACAATCAAAACAATCGACATGCCAATGGCAAAGAATTTTGTGCTAACAACAGACTAGGTTTACTGTTACGTATTGATAAACCGTCGGTGTTGTTACAAAATCTTGTAACTACGGCTTAAATCAAGCCGTAGTTACGAGATTTTATAACAACACACATGAAATACTATTTTGTTTGTCCGAATTTACGTCACGATAAACTGGATAAAATCGTTTCCTATTAACGATCACATTCCCATTGTTTGCCTTAAATTCCATGTTGGGCGGAGCGATCTATCGATTGGCGTTTGGTCAATTCAATAACAACTAGAACTGTCGCAAAGCGGACAAATACCCCCCACTAGCGCGTTGTCACTGAAAAAGTGTTAAAGTTCAAAGTGGCATAACTCTGAAACTACTGCCTGGATCAAGATGAAAATTGCAGGTGCACAACTTCATATGATAGGAAACAACATGCTAAAATTTCAGCAAAATCGGTCGAAAACTGTGGGAGGAGAAGAGGACACAAAATTATGTCCACGGACGGACGGACGGACAGACGGACGGACAACCTGAATCCAGTATACCCCCCATAACTTTGTTGTGGGGGGTATAAAGAGTTATCTGAATTGTGTAAGTGGTTTGTACAACTAGACACCATGGAGATTCATTGTGGGAAGTTAGCTTGAATTCTGATTGAAATAACAGAAGTTGCAAACACAAGAAATTGATAACTGATGGACAGACAGACAGAGGGACAACCGGGCCACAACATAATAGGACCCACCAAGCGTATAAAAACATAAAAATGTGGTTTAACTTGTACCATACTTATTCAAGCAGACTTCATTATCATACTAACCAGACGGACAAATCGGACAACATTGTTCCTCAGGAATATAAACATCTACACACATGACTTGTGGACAATGTATGAGTTCACACATTACACCAAACTGTGTACACGTACAGCGGTCACATGGGTCCCCAGTCACACTCTCCCCTTCTTGATACTCTAAACCATGCCATACACAGGTTGCCTGCAAAAATATATCCAACATAAATGCATAAAATGTTTTTTTTTGGGCCATTATAGTCATTCATTATCAGGAAGGATCAGGGCCGTTATCGACAGAAAACATGTATTATTCAGGAAATTCACGTGCGATATCCGCCCGCCTTTGCGCTCAGTTATCCTCGATTTGAACTTTCAAAATAAACAACTCCCCTTTTCCTGCAAATTCTCAACGTCTTATGTTGAATGAGAGACGTTCGCCTTTGGCGCCAAATAATGACGTAATGTCGTTTTGATGGCGTCAGGCATAATAAGAACATTTCAGAAGATACATCATAACAAAACAACAATGGCGGACATTTTTGCTCTCGCCTCGGTTCATTTTTACGCACATTTAAACAGGTTTGGGGTAAGTAACCATTGGAATGTTATGTTTTTATGCATTAATAGCGTCAATTCACATATTTTTCGGTCATTAACATTCCCAGGCACTCAAAATATGAAAACGATCCTCGTGCTATGCACTCGGGTGTTAACATATTTCTTGGGCCTCTGCAAATGTTAACGACCTCAAAAACGTGAATTAACCCTATATAAGTTACACAATTACAGTACAGCTCACATGTTTTTTGCCTAAAAAATTTGCCCTACGTGGATAAAAAAAAATTCGGGTGGAAAATCATGGTGATTGTCATGGCCTTGACCGCGTTTTTCCACTCTCAATTTCCCCTCATCACCGCAATTTTCCACCAGCTGAGTGAAAATGCCAGGTGAAGTCTCAGCTTGTTTCACAAATCAACGTGATTTGTGGTGATTGAGTGGAAAGTCATGGTGGTAAATTGCCGTGATTCCGCATGTTTGGGTAAAAACACCTTCATCACGACTATCACGTTTTCAACCCAAAATGCAACTGAAATTGAATCGCATTGGTGGGTGAAAATAGGCAAAGAACACATGAGGTGTTCTGACAGAAAAACTTTTTTTGAAAAACAAGAGGCCCAGAGGGCCTTATCGGTCACCTGAATCAAATGAGCAGAAACAGTTATGGAAAATGTTAAAAGTTAACTAATAGCGCAACCCCCCAGTACCATCATTTCTTGACAGTCTTTTTTTCTCTTGTACAAACTTATTTAAAGACTCAAATACCGAATGTGAATTCAGGCTGTCAACCAAGTCTTCTAAAAAATATAGGAGTTTTAATAGGAATATTTTTTAAGAAAAAAAAGGAGTTTTAAGCCAATTTTGAGTTAAAATGTAGGAGTTTTTCTTTTACATGTTTAAGTAAATTTGTTCCATCTCAAGCATTTACAGGCCTTTCACTCTATTTTTGAAAGCAGTATACCACTAAAATGCATTTTCAACAACAGTTACTGTCAATGATACAAGAGGAAGAATAGCACGCTAGAGATCTATCTTTGAAGAGGGGGGTTTGGGGGTCCTCCCCCAAGAAAATTTTGAAATTCTTGATATATGTAGAAGTAATTTAATGCCTTTTAAGACCCCCTCCCTGCCAGAATCTTTGAACCATGGCCATAAAGCCACTGACAGCTTTGTGTTAAATCAAGAAAAGAGGGTCAAGATGGCCCTATATCGTTCACTGTAGAGAACATTGAGCCTTTCAGGAGATTGCAAATGATGCCTTCCGCCTCATCCAAGACCAATAATTAATTCCATGCAATTTTCGTTGCAGGAGGAGAATTCTGGCAGAGAGTCATGCCCCTGGATACAAGAAAACAAAATAATAAAGGATCTCTGACACAGGATTCATCAGGAGAAGATTTTTCAAGATTTCATTCTTTGTCTTTATATATAATCAGATATTCAACAGCATAGGGCCAATTTTCATTGTACAACAAAACTTTCAGGTATTTTGATGGAAGGCCATAAGACAATTCTACATGCAAAATTTCAAAGCTGTAAGTCAACCATTTAGGGAGTAGAAGATAGTTCAAAATTTGCTCCTTTATCTCTTTATGGAATATGATATTTCATAACAAATGACCAGTTTTAATTGTAGCACAATAATTAAACTTTTTTGGCAGAGGGCTGAGAAAATTCAACACACCAAATTTCAAAGCCCTTGACAGAACTGTTCCGGAGTAAAAGATTGCACAAGATTTCCTTCTTTGCCTTTAGATGAAATATGATACCAACAAAATATGGCTAATTTTCATGGTACTATATCAATATAAATTATTTTGGCAGAGGCCCTTGAGACAATTCAACACACCAGATTTCAAAGCCCTTAGCCAACAGTTCAGGAAAGAAGATTGTACAAGAATTCCTTCTTTGTCTCTACATGACATTTGATACCCCAAAACATAGGGCCAATTTTCATTGTATCACAACCATTTGAAGTATTTTAGTAGAGGGCCCTTAGACCATTTTGCATACAAAATTTCAAGACTAAAGGACTCATGGTATGAGAAATGTGTTTTAATTGTGGACAGACGAGAGGTGTTGAGCAATCACAATACCTCACTCTCAGCACTTCATGCTAAGATAAGCTATTAAAGTAATATTTCAGTTCCAAAGAATCACAATCAAGAAACTATATTTCTATATAGCATCACCATGATCCTCGCTATCTGAATTGGCAGCTTAAAGGCTGGAGTCCTTATCAACTGCCTTCTAGATGACCAAATAGTTGATGATGAACAGATGAAGTGCACCAAAACATCATACATGATATTAATGCTATAATCATAATAGAATAAGAGATTCTCTTATCTGAAGAATAAAGAAGCAAAGAGCAGTATCAAAGCAATATTTGCTATCTCCATCATTCATCGACAATAATTTTAACAAAAAATATAGGAAATATTTTCAAAATATAGGAGAATTATAGGAATATAGGAGGTGATTAAAAATATAGGATTTGGACCCAAAATATAGGAGTTTTATAGGAAATTAGGAATCGGTTGACAGCCTGTGAATTCAATCCAACAATAGAACATTTCTTAATATGTACCGTATTTACCCCCTTTTGGGGCCCCAAAGGGAGATAACTCCATGATTTGTAAAAATCTGAAGCGGCTTCCCATTTGGATACTTTCTGCCAAGCTTGGTAGAAATCTGTCAAATGGTTCTCAAAAAGAAGTAGAAAATGTTCAAAGTTAAGAAATAACGCGAACCCTTCCCATCCCCCATCCCCAGCACAGCTATTTATTGACAGATGTTTTTCTCTTGTACAAAATTTTATAGTCCTTGCCCCAAAGACTTTAACTTCCAAATGTGTATCCAATGCAACAGCCGGTTCACGAGTAGAAGATTTTTTAAGATGTACCCAATTTAC
This sequence comes from Fragum sueziense, assembly GCA_963680895.1. Classification (NCBI taxonomy): domain Eukaryota; kingdom Metazoa; phylum Mollusca; class Bivalvia; order Cardiida; family Cardiidae; genus Fragum; species Fragum sueziense. The sequence continues at coordinate 34,031,463 of OY804606.1, forward strand.
CCCCTTTATGGGACCCCAAAGAGAGATAACTCCATGATTTGTACAAAATCTGAAGCGGCTTCCTATTAGAATGCTTCCTGCCAAGTTTGGTTGAAATCCGTCCAATGGTTCTTAATAAGAAGTCGAAAATGTTAAGTTAACTAATAATGCGACACCCCCCTCCCATCCCCCCTCCCCAGCACAGCCATTTCTAGACGGATTTTTTTCACTTGTACAAACTTTGTTGTCCTTGCCCTAAAGACTCTAAATACCATATGTGAATTCAATCCAACAGCTAGTTCATAAGAAGAAGATTTTTTAAGATGTACCCTAATTAACCCTTTCCCAAACAAGACCGGGTTTTGACGTACCTAATAGAAAAGGCTTGAGAAAACATTGAGACAAAAGAAGAAACTGCTGATAACCAGCAGTTTCTCCTTTTGCCTCAATATTTTCCATGTTGTATTGTACATAAATGCTATCTTAAACAAGGTCCATTTGTCGTCTACAGCAGCTTTTGAAAGGGAAACTTTTGAAGATTTGCCGTTTGGGAAAGGGTTAACCTCTTTTGGCCCCCTTATGGGGCCCCAAAGGAAGATAACTCCATGATTCGTACAAATCTGAAGCAGCTTCCCATGGGGATGCTCCCTGCCAAGTTTGGTTGTAATCTGTCCAATGGTTCTCAAAAAGAAGTCGAAAATGTTAAGTTAACTAATAACTCGACCCCCCCTCCCATCCCCCATCCCCAGCACGGCCATTTCTGGACAGATTTTTTTCTCTTGTACAAACTTTGTTGTCCTTGCCCTAAAGACTCTAAATACCAAATGTGAATCCAATCCAACAGCCGGTTCATGAGAAGAAGATTTTTTAAGATGTACCCTATTTTACCCCTTTTTGACCCCTTATAGGGCCCCAAAGGGAGGTAACTCCATGATTTGTACAAATCTGGAGCGGCTTACCATGGGGATGTCTCCTGCCAAGTTTGGTTGAAATCCGTCCAATGGTTTTCAAGAAGAAGTCGAAAATGTTAAAAGTTAACGCACGGCGCACGACGCACGGCGCACGACGCACGACGACGGACGAAACACGGTCGCAATAGGTCACCATGACCTTCGGTCAGGTGACCTAAAAAAAAGACTGATCCCAAGTCAAAGATGTTACAGACGACAATTTTCAGAGAATGAAGCTTAAAGTCTTGGTCTTTTTTGGGTACTAAACAATGTCGGAAATGTGTGTCAAAGTTGAAATTCAGCATTATCCTAGTAAAATATGCACCAATTTGAGACCACACATTCAATGTTATAGCATAGATTCTCTTTTCTTTCAAAGCTAAAGCCATTCCCATAATTGAAACCAATACCAAGTGCTTTTTGGTAAATGTTTAACCCTTTCCCAAACAAGACCTGCTTTTGACGTCCCTAACATGAAATGCTTGGAAAAACATTTAGACAAAAGAAGAAATTGCTGATAATCAGTAATTTGTCCTCTTGTCTCAATATTTTCTTAACTATATTTTGCTTAAATATTATCTTTATCAACATTGACATTATCGTCTGTAGAAGTTTTCAAATTGGATCACCCTGAAATTTTGCCATTTGGGAAAGGTTTAGATCAATGGAACTGTTTTAACCCTTTCCCAAACGGCAAAAATTTAGGGTGATCTACTTAAAAAACTGCTACAAATGATGAAATGGATGTTATTTAAGATAGGATTTGTGTGAAATATGGCATAGAAAATATTGAGGCAAAAGGAGAAACTGCTGGTTATCAGCAGTTTCTTCTTTTGTTTCAATGTTTTCCAAAGCCTTTCCTTTAGGGGACGTCAAAACCAGGTCTTGTTAGGGAAAGGGTTGATCACTCACATTTTCAGCAGCTATGGTACAGAGCCAGCAGGAGAGCACCAAAACGGCAGTGCAGCAGTTCATGATTTGACAGCAAGACATTTTTCTGAAATACCAAATAGGAGTCAAGTCTAGCATATCATTTCCATTTACTAAGCAAGCCCTGGTTTTGATATTTTTAAGGGATTGATAGACTGGGGTTTAATGCCGTTTTCAACGGACATCGTCATATTGTGGTGACTGGAGCACATAACCATAGATTCCTGTTGTTTCTCACATTAGTACTACCACAACATCTTTATCGAGCCTCCAGCTGCTTGCCCAGATAGGGTAACGATTAGTGCATATGTCTCTAACAAATTGTCGGAGAAAACATTGAGGCAAAAGAAGAAAATGCTGATAATCAGCATTCCTTCTTTCCCCGTCATTGTTTTCCATACTTGAACTAAATACCCGCCTTTATTTAAATCATTTTGTAGTCTGCAATAAGTTTGCATTGGACAACTCTCTCTAACAGTTTGCTTTGAATTAGTGATGACAAGCAATTTCTTCATTTCCCACAATGTTTTCCATCCAAAAAGACTTAAAAATTCAAAATTCCATTTACTTCAAATTGTTGTCTGCAGGATCTTTCAATTTGGACCAACCTAAAATTTTGTTGTTTGGTGATGGGTTAACACAAATCCTACTTATTGAAATTGACATAATTTCTGCTGATTAAAATTGACATAATTTTTACTTACAAGTCACTGTATGTAATATTCCTGGCATACTACTGATCATTGATGCAGTTTGTTCAAACTTATAAATAACTAAAGCACTTGAAAAACACTCGCACATACATCCTACACATTATAAGGGGTAAGTGCATACAGTTGAGAACATCATGAATTAGACATAAATGTATTTCAGCGACTATATCTACTGTATTTAAAAACATTTTTTAAAAACATTTTATAACCATTTAGGGCTAATTTCGAAGAAACATAACTACTGTAATTATTCTAATAAACACTCGGGCGTTTATATGAAAAGTGCTTGATAGAAAAGTTGGGGGTGGGCGTTTATTAGAAGGATTCTTATTTTGTTTGTCAAAAGATGCGAATCAAATGTGAATCATGGACTCAATGTTTATCCAGTAAAAGTTTGCCAAGTTTTGTTAGAATGACTGTAAAAGTTGTTACTGACTTCCATTACTTTAATCTGGAATCAGGGGATGGGCGTTTATTAGAATCACCCTTTCCCACTTAAATTGTGTTTGAAATATGCATATTTTCAGCTGAGATTTGGGGGATGGGTGTTTATAAGAATATGGGCGTTTACTAGAATAATTACAGTATTTCATTTCATCAGATAAATGTTTCAGAAAAGATAATGGGAAAAGCAGGATTGAAATTTAGTACCAAGTATCTTTGAATATCTTGTGGGGCGTCAAAAAGTATCATCACTTTAAGCGAAATGGCTTTAACCATTTACAAAATGGCAAAATTTCCGGTCAATGAAATTTTATATTCTTTTTTGTCTTTTTAGGGAAGTAAACATTGTGGTAAATGAACAAATAATTTGTGGAGAGCAATTTCTTCATTTCCCACATTTTCAAAAGCCTTTATCTTGTGGGGCGTCAAAAAGCATCAATTTGTGTGAACAGGTAATTGCAAATCATTGCACAGTATTTCTGAAGAAATTATAACCAGTAAACTATCATCATTAACCCTTTCCCAAACAAGACAGTGTTTTGACATCCCTGCTAGAAAAGGCTTGGGAAAACATTGAAACAAAAGAAGAAACTGCTGATGACCAGCAGTTTCTCCTTTAGTCTCAACATTTTCTGTGCCATATTTTACACAAATCCTATCTAAAGGCCCAGTCACACTACAGCGTATGGAGCCAGCGTATGAGTAACGTATCGTATATTTCGGAAAATTATCTATACGCACAGCTTTTCAGCGTATGATGTTATTTTAAGATCAAACAACGGTTATCATAACAAAATTCTTAGCGTACCGTCAACGTATGAGTAGCGAACTCTCTGCGTATTCCGACTTATGAGTAACGTACATCACCGTAACTTTCACGTATGAGAAACGAGTGCGGAACGTCAACCTAACGTACGATGAGCGTTAACTAAAGGAAGTACAAAAAGTGTTTCTGGGGGCATGTGAAGACAGTTCTTGAAGTACCCTATCATCATTTTTCAATACATCATTAAACTGACGATTATCATAAAAAATAAATGGACACTCGATGGTAAGAAGAAGAAGAAGAGGAAGAGGAAGAAGAAGAAGGGGGAGGAGGAGATGGAGGGGGAGGGGGAAGGGGAGGAGGAGGAGGAGGAGAAGGGGAGGAGGAGGAGGAGGCCTTCTTTTTCTTCTTCTACTTCTCTTCCCCCTTCTCATCCTTCTTCTATTTCGTCTTTTTCATTTTTCTCTTTCCTCTCCTTTTTCTTCATCTTCTTCATTTTTTTCTTTTTCTTCTTCTTCTTCGTCCTGTGTCATCTTCGTCGTCATGATCATCATCTTTTCCTCATGCTACAGCATTCAAACTTCTAATTCTAATGAATTATTGTGTTGTTGGTACTCAACGTATAAGAAGCGTACTCGGCGTATGAGTAACGTACATTCAGCATACTTGACGTATGAGTAACGTATATTTAGCGTACCTCTAGCATATCCAGCGTATGAGAAACGAATGACAAGCGTAAAATTTATACGCTGGCATACGCTGAAAATTTTGGTGCATGTTAAAAAATTATTTTGGCCTTCAGCGTACATCAGCGTATACCGACGTACCCCAGCGTATGAGTAACATATAACAACGTACCTCTAGCGTACCTCCAGCGTATTTCAGCGTATACCAGCATATGCCCGAAAAATCCGTACGTTACTCATACGCTGGCTCCATACGCTGTAGTGTGACTGGGCCTTAATAACATCCATTATGTCATTTTAGGCAGTTTTTGAAGTGAATCACCCTGAAATTTTGTCGTTTGGGAAAGGTTTAATTATTTACCTAAATAAGGTCAATAGATTGAGGAGTTTATAAGTGGTGTCAGAAGTTAGACACTCTAACAATACAGGATGCAGGCTAATACGAGGGCTGATCAAAAAGTTCGTATAATTTCATCATAACTTTTTTACCTTTCATTTGATTGCATTTATTTTTTCACTAGTGTAATTTTATTATACCAATGACGCTCTGATAAAATATCAAAAGTGTCAATTTATTTCAACGATATTTTTTCGACCCTTAAAAGGGCCAAGGAACACTACCCCGGAGCACGCCGTAAAATCATGTTTGTAAAGCTCTGCAAAACGAATATTTTTCAAAACTTGCGCAAGCAAAACTTACGATATTTTATCTGCTAGAGAAAAGATATCATATCAGTTACTTGGTAAAGTTTCAAGGCTCAATGTTGTAAAACAATGATGTAGCTAGGGATATGGTGCGACGTGTCGATGTGAAGAAAGAGTAAAAACGGGACTTTGCGATTTGGGGAAAACTGGCTTCTGAAACTAGTTTTTGTTATTTTCGGTTCTTACGCAAACCCAAATGTAGTTGATTTAAGAAATATACACGGCTAACATAATAAACAAATTATAGTTTGTAAAAATGACATGTCTCGTTTGTACAAGAGAGATAGAGAATCGAAAAGACAACCCAATGAAAGAACGCAAAAGAATTGCGTAGATAAATTTCGACGTTCATCAACGACGTCGTATAGAAAACCCGTCGCTACATGAATAAGAGAGAATGCATTCTGAAACGGTTCGGCTTTTAAATGAAATATTAAGTTCTATGTTCATATGAGTAGCTTTATATATTTGTTAATTACCTAGCTTATGGCGGATGAGGAACACCAATAATCAAATATTAGAAACCAATCTTTAATTCGGATTCTCGCTAATAAAATACATATTCTTCGTTATTCATTTATATTTTAAAAATTCATATTCTGATTATATAAATTTTATTTTGTTCATATCAAAACTTGTGTAAGTAAGTGTAAATTTGAATTAAAAATGTTATGGTTTTTAAAGAAAGTTTTTAATACAAAAATACGCCTTTCGTATAATTTTGCGATTTAATGAGAAAAACAACTAAACACCTCTTTTTCTCTGGCTAGATCTGGTACATGGGCATAAATATCTACAAATTGATTCGTTAAACAGTGAACATTTGTAACCGTTCAAATGTTTTCGAAAAATAATTAAAACAATTGCACAAAACAAAGGAACAGTAATGATGTGCTATACATAGTTATATCATGTAGCGTCAAACGACGTTACTAAAAGTGACGTTAACGTCACGACGTGCTCCGGGTATCCTAGTCCGCCTATTTTGAAAGAGTCATAGCAACACCGTTTTTCAATAAGTCTCGTTGAAACTTACAACATATATTTGAAATAAACAAGAGATGTTTGTAAAACATATATGCCCCCTCAAGGGCCTACATTTGATGTAGGTCAAAGTCCAAGGTCAAGTTAACAAGGTCCAAGGTCATGGTCTAATATGAAAGGTCTTGGTAGGAGGTGTCTATGTGTGAAATATCAAAGTTGTATATGTAAAAGTAGAATGAAATATAGGCCAGGTTATTAAAGTTTTTAAAAGTAGGCCAAATGCCAAGGTCAAGGTCATGGTCAAATGTGAAAGGTCTTGGTTCGAGGTGTCCATGTGTGAATTATCAAGGCTGTAGGTGTAAAAGGACATGATATATATGCCTAGTTTCAGTCTTTTTAAAAGTAGGTCAAACTCCAAGGTCAAGGTTGCAATATTCAAGGTCATTGTCAAATGTGAAAGGTCTTGGTAGGAGGTGTCTGTGTGAAATATCAAGGCTGTAGGTGTAATAGGACATAAGATAAAGGCTAGGCTAAAGATTTCTAAAAGTATGTAAAAATCAAAGGTCAAGGTCACACAGGCCAAGGTCATGGTCAAATGTGAAAGGTCTTGGTAGGAGGTGTCCATGTGTGAAATATTGAGACTGTATAGGTAACAGGACATGAGATATAGGCCTAGTTTAAGTTTTTTAAAAGTAGGTCAAACTCCAAGGTCAAAGTCCAAGGTCATGGTCAAAAGTGAAATATCTTGGTTGGAAGTGACCATGCGTGAAATATCAAGGCTGCATATGTAAAATGACATGAAATATAGGCCAGGTTAATGTATTATTAAAGTAGGTCAAACACCAAGGTCAAGGTCACATGGTCCAAGGTCATGGTCAAATGTGAAAGGTCTTGGTCGTAGGTGTCCATGTGTCAAATATCAAGGCTGTATGTGTAAAAGGAATTGATATATCGGCTAGGTTAAAGTTTTTTTTAAAGTAGGTCAAAGTCAAAGGTCAAGGTCACAAGGTCCAAGGTCATGTCAAATGTGAAAGGTCTTGGTAAGATGTGTCCATGTGTGAAATACCAAGGCTGTATGTGTAATAGCACATAAGATATAGGCCCAGTTTAATTTTTTTAAAAGTAGGTCAAACTCCAAGGTCAAGGCCACATGGTCCAAGGTCATAGTCGTATGTGATAGGTCTTGGTCGGAGGTTTCCATGTGTCAAATATCAAGGCTGTATGTGTAAAAGGACATGATATATTGGCCAGGTTAAAGTTTTTTAAAAGTAGGTCAAACCACAAGGTCAAGGTCACAAAGTCCAAGGTCATGGTCAATTGTGAAAGGTCTTGGTAAGATGTGTCCATGTGTGAAATATCAAGGCTGTTTTTGTAAAAGGTTATGAGATATATGCCGGGTTTAATTTTTTTTTAAAGTAGGTCAAACTCCAAGGTCAAGGTCACAAGGTCCAAGGTCATGGTTAAATGTGAACCATGTTGAAAGGAGGTATCTATGTGTGAGATATCAAGGCTGTATGTGTAAAAGGACATGAGATATAGACAAGGTTAAGAATTAGGTGTAAAAATCAACAAAGGGAAATAACTCCAAGAATTTGATTGGCAGAGTTACGGTTCTTAAGCACTGCACCTCTCCATAATGAAATCTATTCACCTGTAAAGTTTCATGATTCTACCTTACATATTTTTCAAGTTGTGCTCCGGACAAGAATCAAGTTATAAAATCAACAAAGGGCAATAATTCAGAAAATCTGATCGGCAGAGTTACGGTTCTTGTGCACTGCACCTCTCCATAATGAGATCTATCCACCTGTAAAATTTCATGATTCTACCTTACATACTTTTTGAGTTATGCTCCGGACAATAATCAAATTTGAAAATCAACAAAGGGCAATAACTCCAAAAATATGATCGGCAGAGTTACGGTTCTTGTGCACTGCACCTCTCCATAATGAGATCTATTCACCTGTAAAGTTTCATGATTCTACCTTACATACTTTTTGAGTTATGCTCCGGACAAGAATCAAGTTTGAAAATCAACAAAGGGCAATAACTCCAAAAATATGATCGGCAGAGTTACGGTTCTTGTGCACTGCACCTCTCCATAATGAGATCTATCCACCTGTAAAGTTTCATGATTCTACCTTACATACTTTTTGAGTTATGCTCCGGACAAGAATCAAGTTATAAAATCAACAAAGGGCAATAACTCAAAAAATTTGATCGGCAGAGTTACGGTTCTTGTGCACTGCACCTCTCCATAATGAGATCTATCCACCTATGAAGTTTCATGATGCTACCTTTAATACTTTTTGAGTTATGCTCCGGACAAGGTTTGGTCTACGGACCGACCGACCGACCGACCGACCGACCGACCGACACTTGCAAAACAATATACCCCCATTTTCTTCGAAAGGGGGCATAATAATTCTGAAACATATCCAACAAGAGTGCCATGGTCACAATATACGCCGCCACTTATAAAACTTGAGACAAAAAAAATGACATTGACAAGGATTTATAAATATTCACTCAAAAACCTGTAAAAAGTTGTGTTCACCAAAAGTTTTTATAAATATCCAGTCAAAAACCTGGAAGGAATTGCGTTCACGAGGCTGAAATATCATTAAGCCCCAGAGACTAAGATTGAAGGGGGCATAACTCAGGCAAAAATCAATGAACCATAAAATCCTTCCTTCATGCACATCTACCAATTAAGGTAATAACATCCACCAAGTTTCATTAGGATCCAGTCAGAATCTTAGGAGGAGTTGCGTTGACAAGACTGCGATTTCAATCAGCCCCAGAGACTAAGATTGAAGGGGCATAACTCTGGCAAAAATCAATGAACCATAAAATCCTTCCTTCATGCACATCTACCAATTGAGGTGATAACATTTACCAAGTTTCATTAATATCCAGCCAGAAACTTAGGAGGAGTTGCGTTGACAAGTCTGCAATTTCAATAAGCCCTAGAGACTAAGTTTTAAAGGGGCATAACTCTGGCAAAAATCAATGAACCATAAAATCCTTCCTTCATGCACATCTACCAATTGAGGTAATAACATTTACCAAGTTTCATTAAGATCCAACCAGAAACTTAGGAGGAGTTGCGTTGACAAGGCTGCAATTTCAATAAGCCCCAGAGACTAAGTTTTTAAGGGGCATAACTCAGGCAAAAATCAACGAACCATAAAATCCTTCCTTCATGCACATCTACCAATTGAGGTGATAACATTGACCAAGTTTCAAGAAGATCCAGCCAGAAACTTAGGAGGAGTTGCGTTGACAAGAAAAGTGGACGGACGTACGGATGGACGGATGGACGGACGGACGGACGGACGGACGGACAGACGGAGAAGATGACGCCAATATACGTCCGCCTCCGGCGGCGTATAAAAATGAAATGTTTTGCTGTATAAACTAAAATTTTATTTACAAATTATACGAACTTTTTGATCAGCCCTCGTACATACTTAACATCTTTCACCATCTTCCTAAATGTCTTTACCTATTACAAGACAGAAAAATTTTGGACTGGTCCAAATTTAAAGTTTGCAGACGACAACTTCAAGCAAATAGATCTTAGATTTTTTGGTCTTTTGGTGTAAAAACATTGCAGTAAATAAAACAAGAGCTGTCCGAAGACAGCGCGCTCGATTTTCTAAGTTGCTTAGTATAAAGGGGCATAACTCCAAATGGAGCTAGGGTCATGGGCCCTGGTAGTAAGGTAGAGGGTGTGATGGTGAATAAGTATTCCAAGTTTGGGTTGAATCCCTTTGATAGTATGGAAGTTATTGATGATTGAAAAAACTTTAACCTTGGTTGCAACGCCGACGCCCGGGTGACAGTATAAGCTCTCATTTTCTTCGAAAAGTCGAGCTAAAAATGCAAGCAATTTCCTAATTTTAATGCTTTCCAAAGCTATTATCTTGTAGGGTGTCAAGCGTGAAAGGGAAAGATCCCCTTCACAAACAATTCTACCAAAGTTTCAAGATTTCATCTCCATTTGTATCTGCAGCAGAAAGGGTCTAATTTTGCATACTATGCCTGGGTTAACCCATTCACATACAGTGACACCTTTTGATGATGTACAAAATAAAGACTTTGGTAAATATTGTTGCAAATGAAGAAATTGCTTGCTTGTGCTTCCCTAAAAAGACCAACAAATGTAAAATTTTACTCAGTTGAAATTGTTGTCTACATCTTCTCTAAATTTTGTTGTTTGGTAATGGGTTAAAGATAGGACCAAAATAGGCAACATCTTCACCCCTAACTACTTTAGGTTAATTGTTTTTCCCACAACAATAACATTGCAATCATTCCTTTTGCACTCATTTGCCCACAAACACTTAACCAACTACCAAACAATCCCAAAATTAACCAAAGTTTGTGGGAAAACCACTAAGCTGCATTTACGAGGTTTTGTTGAAAATTGATTTGTTTGTTTGTGTATAGAATAATGCATAAATATATATAGGTGCATGGACAGAAAGACAAATATGGCAAAACCAATATCCTTCACCTTGCAAGACACTGTTGTAACTTGTACGAGCCCCTTTCTATTTCAAGTTTAGCTTTCAATACATCCCTTCAGTTCTCCTTTGTAGGTGTGGGGTTTGATAACAGCTTAGTCCCTTCCCAAATGAGATTTTTTTTTACTGTTTTTAATTGTAAAGCCACATCAGTTGTAGATGGCACAATCACTATGTTTAAAAGTATAGGTTTTATTAAAAGACCTTTAACCCTTTCCCAAACGACAAAATTTCAGGGTGATCCACTTCAAAAACTGCCAAAAATGACAAAATGGATGTTATTGAAGATAGAATTTGTGTGAAATATGGCACAGAAAATATTGAGACAAAAGGAGAAACTGCTGGTTATCAGCAGTTTCTTCTTTTGTTTCAATGTTTTCCCAAACCTTTTCTATCAGGGACGTCAAAACCAGGTCTTGTTTGGGAAAGGGTTAAGAGAATCTCTGACTATTAGATAGAGATACCCAGTACTCTGCCAGGTCATTTTTAGGGGGCACATAGAAGTCATTTCACATGAGCATGGTGAAAATTGAAAGAAAAGATGGAAATGCTAAATAGGCTATCAATTTCATTTCCTTTAAATACTTTCCAAAGCTGTCTCTCAATGGGAAATCTAAACCAGACCCCGGTTTCTTGAAAAAGTACGTTCTCAGACTCAAATCTGACCACACTGCTCAAATCACACGAAATCCATGTGAACTTCAATTGAATACCCTTCAATGTTGGAGAGTACTCCATTGAAGTTGAGCATGTACTCATGAGTATGTACTTCACATATTACCAAACAACCAAATTTTAGCCTAGTCCAAACTCATTGGTGTTGCAGACTACAATTTCCATTGAACAAAAGTTAACATTTTTTGGTCTTTCTCGGTAGAAAACATTGTTGGAAATGAATAAATCGCTTGTCACAAGCAATTTCTTCATTTTCCACAATGTTTTCCAAAGCCTTTATTTTGTCGACTTATTTTTTGGGGTGTCCAAAAGCGTCAATGTGTGGAAAAGGGTTGAGTTTTTTCGAGAAACCAGGGCCAGGTGTTGTTCCAGGATCAGAGCTACAAATAACAGGAAATTCTAAATTTGTTGTTTCAAATCATTTGAACTGTATCGATGAGTATCTACAACATAGGGTTTGATGAATTTATTTCACTTCAATGGGGTTTTAATCCGTTTTTAACTGCTATGGTCATACCACAGGGCTGGAACACTTAACTGGTATTTATTTCACCAGTACCACCACAATATCGAAACCGAGCCTCCAGCTGTTCTCTCACATTGATGAATCACATCCATTGGTGAGAGACAAATGACTTTGTCAAATGTCAGAATGGATACTGGCCGAGCCGGGGTTCGAAATTGAAACCCCTGCATTGACAGACTCTGAATAGACTGATGTTAACGACTTAGCTATTAGGGCTCAGAGGGGTTTGATGAACATTGAAAGATATTTTATAGATTGAAAAGTCATTTCCCCCTCTTATCTGAAGCTCTGTGGGATAGTTAAGTATATTATAGCAAGTCCTACAATTTAACCCATTACCAGATGACAAAATCTTAGACCAGTCCAAATTCAAAGATTTTGCAGACGACTACTTCAAGCGAAAGAAATTTTACATTTTTCTGTGTTTCCTGGTAGAAAATGCGTGAAATGAAGAAATCGCTCGTGACAAGCAATTTCTCCATTTTTCACAATGCTTTTGAAAGCATGTATCTTGTAAGGCGTCAAAATGTGTCATTGTGCAGGAATGGGTTAAGAGATCAGAAAGATGACAGCTTCTCAGGTACGTTCCGAGTTGTTCTTTATTTTGATGACAATAGCTAATTACACCCAATGGTCAAATTACTACAGTAACACTACACAAAAATATGAATTATGAAATGATTATGATGTAAAAGGTGGAAGATGAAATATGAAAAAGTATGAAATTCTATTCACTAAATGTAGTTGAAAACAGGATTGTTCAATATAAAAGGTTTCACCAAACTAAGTACATTTACAAAGAAAAAAGTTTCAGATTCTGTTTCGAAACTTCTGAATGTAAAAGAATGATTAAGGGAAAAACATGATGCCATTTTCAAAACATGCAGGTCATATGTACACATGTCTTGAAAACTTCTAAGTATTTTGGTGGCTAAAAAAAATGTCCATACATCTTAGAAAATTGGTAGTCTACATGGATAGTCCAATGTACATTTGTCATGCAGACTGTTTATAAAGTCATATTTTGTCCAAGTAGGGTACTGATCATGGTAAAGAAATTTGCATTTATATACATGATAAAAAAGTAAGTCCTAAACACTGTCTAAAAAGTTCATGGTGTACATAAAATATACTGTGGTTCAAACATATTTGTCAATTTTGGGCACCAAAGCAAGTCATTGTTGATAACATTCAGTGAAAAATATTTGTCCCTATGATCCACCTAAATGGCCATACTCTATACTTCATTTTTTGTAATGTATATGAGAATAGTAATATGTCGTATTATTTGAGATATGGACTTTATTCTTTTCCAATATCTCAGTCATATGTAGGTACATAAATTCAAGACAATCTGCCCTTAAAAAATGTCAAGTATGTTCTTTGTTTGTTGTATATTTATAAAGTAATTATGTTTCACATTTTTTCAGGTCTGAAGTTCACTCAAAGTAGTCTAATCAGTTTCAGTAAGTCTTGTAAAGCAATCCTAATTCCAAGTTTCATCAGTTCTCCCAAAGGTCAGGGGTCATCTGTGCTCCACAGGTTCAAGGTCATCTGTGTGTTCAAAGGTCAGGTTGTTTCTTCGTAAGTTTTGTCTCCTTTTCCCGCATAGTTTATGTACAAGTTAATGTCTCTCTTCCTTCTTCAAGGTCAAGTAGATTATGGTCATCCATGATTTTCAAGGTCATCTGTGATTTTCAAGGTCATCCATGATTTTCAAAGTCATCCAAGGTCATCTGTGATTTTCAAGGTCAAGTCTTTGGTCCCTGAAAGATAGCTGGAAATATCAACAATGCTGTCTCAAAACAATTGATTATTAGAGCTGGAAATGCATATATCATAGCACAGAAAATATTGAGGGAAACGGAGAAATTTTTCAGTGTAATTCTAAACCCATATAACTACAAGGATTTAGAATAACATTGATAAATTGCTGATTATTTGCTTTTCTTTTTTCATGTAGTCTTTCATAACCTATTTCTACTAGGGAGATAAAAACCAGGTTTTGTTTGGGAAAGGGTTAAACTGTATGGAAACTAGAGCTATCACTTAAACCTTTCCCAAACAAAATTCTACACCAGCCAAAATTTAAAGCCGCTGCAGACCAAAGCCAGAAAAAGTTTAGGCTATAACATGCAAAGTAATGAGAAAATTATATGCTGATATTTTTTCTTCTTTTTGTCACATATTCGTCAAATCTTTCCCATTAGAACTGTCAATGTGGGATCAGTATGTCTTGGTTTTTGAAAGCATGCTTAAACACTGAGATACCATATAATACCAAGTTTATGTAGTCAAATAATCTCGTTTTGGGCAAGTGAATTTCAATTTCAAGTTAATTTAATTTTATATTCTGTGGACTTTATCAGTAGCAAACATCATGGGAAATGAAGAAATTGCTTGTTACGAGCAATTTCTTAACTTTCCACAATGCTTTTATCTTATGGAGCATGAAAAAACCATTATAAGGGAATGAGTTAAATATAGTAATTTTGTAAACTAGTGAGTAGATTCAAGTATATCCATCCCCAGCCAAAATGGCTCCCATTCTGTTACTACTCAATACAAAGGTAAATAGCATAATTTTTAATCAATACAAGAGCCGTCAGAGACGGACAATGCTCCCCGAATAAGGCATTGTCACAATAAATGTATGCCATACAGAGCGAAGATTAAGCTAACAAACGATAAGTCCCCTTTTTCCATGACATACTTTTTATACGCAAATTTCAAGTAGTTTATTGTCAAGGGCATCTGATTTGCTACTCAAATATGAAATTTCATCAAATTCTGAACATTAGACTATGAGAAATTAGAGAAAAAGTGTATTTGACCTTAAGTCCCCTTTTCCCATGACGAGGCCTCAAATCCAAAAACTGGGAAAAGTACATCGGCATTATGTCATAGAGAGTTGACATGGTAAGTTTCATTTGATTTGGCCCAAGGGTTATAGAGAAATCGCTTCGGACGGACGGACGGACGGACGGACGGAATGACGGACGGACGGACGGACGAAGCGGCGACTATATGCTCTCCCTTCGGGGAGCATAAAAATGGAAAATGAGCTGGGTGTTTGGCCAGAAGCCTCAATAAATATGCTTAAAATGAAACAAAGCATGGGTGTTGGGCCGGCAGCCCCGAACACTTTTTCAAGTGGACAAAGTGAAAAAATGTCAATTTTGTACGAACCGCTAGAGTTTCTAAAGATCTATCAGCTTACCGATCAGTCATCATCTCTCCTCATTCGTTTACGACTGTCCTCCCCGCCACTTTTCTGTGGTTCAGCCTCCATGACCTTTAACCTCTGACCCGCCACACTCTGTCCATGCAGCGTCTCCATGCATGCCTTCGCAGATTCCGTATCTGCGTACTTGGCATATCCAAAATTACGTCCTTAAAAAGTGGTAAAAATACAAGGTAAATCTTCAATGCAAAATTCAGTTGAAACAAATGTCTTTGGTATATCAATGCTTTCAAAGGTAACTAATCTTTTTAAAAAAAATTAATAAATCTCCATTAGGCCTTTTTCCAAACAAGACTGTGCATTGGTAAAATTGTGTTTGCTTCTTCAAAAACTTTTTACCCAGTACTCCTTAAAAGATTCACCAAATAAGAAGATTCCTTAAGTTTTTTCATCTTCTCTGGTTCATTCAAATTGGTCACATCTTTGTATCATATTGTAAATATTCTAGCCTTGTAAACTTTATTTAAAACAATTCAATGTTCTTTTCCATAAATTGGGGAAAAACGACTTTAACATTAGTTGCCATAAAACTATAAGTCTACGATGTCTTACCCGACAGTAGGTACACATCAATCAAGTTCCCAAATCTGCAGAACGCATCACGCAGGATCCTATCCGGCACCGCCGCAGGCTGACACACGATAAACAGTCGCTGGGCACACTCAGCTTCCTCTGGGGCCATGGGTTTTGGGAAGGGTAGAGTAACATTACAGTAGGTGACCCCTTCGTTTTTCTTATCTCCCCTGCCGCTCTTATTCTGTGACAATACTAACTCTGGGTTAATACCAGCTCTTTCTAGGACCATAGCCGCCTGAAATAACAGATTTATTACAAGGGCCGTCAGAGACGGACAATGCTCCCCGAATAAGGCATTGTCACAATAAATGTATGCCATGGAGAGCACTTTATTGTCAAGGGCATCTGCTTTGCTACTCAAATAAGAAATTTCATCAAATTCTGACCATTAGACTATGAGAAATTAGAGAAAAAGTGTATTTGACCTTAAGTCCCCTTTTCCCATGACGAGGCCTCAAATCCAAAAACCCTGAAAAGCACATCGGCATTATGTCATAGGTAGTTCACATGGTAAGTTTCATTTGATTTGGCCCAAGGGTTATGGAGAAATCGCTTCGGACGGACCGACAGAATGACGGACGGACCGGACGGACAGACAAAGCGGCGACTATATGCTCTCCCTTCGGGGAGCATAATAAACTGTTTCTAAGCCTAACATCAAAATAATAAGACAGATATAAGACAGCAGGTTTGTATCACAGTTGCAGTTAAAACTTAACTAGAACTGTCGCAAAGCGGACAAATACCCCCCACTAGCGCCTTGTCACTGAAAAAAGTGCTATAGGTCAAAAGGTTCTTTAGTTGGAGCATGGAAACAGATGTTAAACAAAGTCCAATTGTGACCTTGACCTTTGACCTTCGTGACCCAAAAACAATAAGGCACCTCCTTGGGTCATGGGCAACAACTGTGTAAAGTTTCATGATCCTAGGTCAACCGGTTCATGACTTAGAGCACGGAAAACGGATTTTAAACAAAGTCTGATTGTGACCTTGACCTTTGACCTTCGCAACCCAAAAACGATAGGGCACCTCCTTGGGTCATGGGTAACAACTGTATAAAGTTTCATGATCCTAGGTCAACCGGTTCATGACTTAGAGCACGGAAACGGATTTTAAACAAAGTCTGATTGTGACCTTGACCTTTGACCTTTGTGACCCCAAAACGATAGGGCACCTCCTTGGGTCATGGGCAACAACTGTGTAAAGTTTCATGATCCTAGGTCAACCGGTTCATGACTTAGAGCACGGAAACGGATTTTAAACAAAGTCCGATTGTGACCTTGAACTTTGACCTTTGTGACCCCAAAACGATAGGGCACCTCCTTGGGTCATGGGCAACAACTGTGTAAAGTTTCATGATCCTAGGTCAACTGGTTCATGACTTAGAGCACAGAAACAGATTTTAAACAAAGTCCGATTGTGACCTTGACCTTTGTGACCCAAAAACAATAGGGCACCTCCTTGGGTCATGGGCAACAACTGTGTAAAGTTTCATGATCCTAGGTCAACCGGTTCATGACTTAGAGCACAGAAACGGATTTTAAACAAAGTCCGATTGTGACCTTGACCTTTGACCTTCGTGACCCAAAAACAATAGGGCACCTCCTTGGGTCATGGGCAACAACTGTGTAAAGTTTCATGATCCTAGGTCAACCGGTTCATGACTTGGAGCACGGAAACGGATTTTAAACAAAGTCCGATTGTGACCTTGACCTTTGTGACCCAAAAACAATAGGGCACCTCCTTGGGTCATGGGCAACAACTGTGTAAAGTTTCATGATTCTAGGTCAACCGGTTCATGACTTAGAGCACAGAAATGGATTTTAAACAAAGTCCGATTGTGACCTTGACCTTTGACCTTTGTGACCAAAAAACAATAGGGCACCTCCTTGGGTCATGGGCAACAACTGTGTAAAGTTTCATTATCCTAGGTCAACCGGTTCATGACTTAGAGCACGGAAACGAAAAAGTCTACGGACGGCAGACGGACGGATGGACGGACGGACGGACAGACAGACAGACAGACATGGTGAAACCAATATACCCCCCTCTACTTCGTAGGTGGGGGGTATAATCAAGAATACCAAAGCTTCAGTAGAAACAGAGATATTACCCTTACTTGTAACACCTTAAAAGCATTACTAAGATGCCGACACCAATGCCCGAGTGACTAAAATAGCCCCTATCATACAAATTGCAATGTTAAAATGCACCACCATTAGGAAAAGGGTTAAGCAATTTCTGCACAGTGACACCTTTTGACTCGTTCAAAAGAAAAGGCTTGGAAAAATATTAAGGAAAATGAAGAAATTGCTGTGACAAGCAATTTCTTCATTTCCTACAATGTTTTCTTCCCAAAAAAGTGTAAAATTTCAAATCACTTCACATTGAAAATATTTTCAGCAACTTATTTCCATTTGTGACAAGCTAGAGTTTTGTTTGTTTGGTAATGGTTTAACCCTTTCCCAAACAAGACCTGGTTATGACATCCCTATATGAAAAGACTTGGGAAAACATTGAGACAAAAGAAGAAAATGCTGCTTATCAGCATTTTCTCCTTTTGCCTCAATATTTTCATATACAAATTCTCTCTTAATCAACATCAGTTTTGTCATCTGCAGCAGCTTCCAAATTGGAACATCCGATTCTTTTGTTGTTTGGTAGTGGGTTAAAAGACGGGTTAATCTAGAGAGTACATTACCTGTTGTACTTGATGATCATCATTCATGTTTCCCCTGAAAAATATACAACAAAACATTAAGCAGTGTTCTCCTCAGTCCGATAAGCTCTAGGTCTTATGATTTGGGAGATTTTTTGTAATTGTTGACAAACGGCCTGACGGACAGTGAGCGATTACAAAGCCCAAATCTAAGCACTTTTATGCTAAGATTGCCAAGTATCATATGACAAGAGGACCATGATGGTCCTAAATTGCTCACGGTCACCTGAATCAAGATGACAAGAGTGATAATGGCAATTTTGTCAAATTCAAAGGCATGAAACTTATAAGGACTTTCTGTTTGGAAACAATTAAGAAATAATTTTGTTCCAATCGATCCTGTAAGGTTGGGTATGAATTAGCACAATTGTTGAGTTAGTTAATTTTCAACAATTATTTCATGATTTCGCAATATACAACATAGGGCTAATTTTCAAAGCATACTGATCTGTTAGAGATTGATCATTTATGATAGGCTCAATTAACAAAATTTTGTCTGTGATTGATAGAATTTAGTGAAAGATTACCATCTGATAAGCTAAAGCTAATCCCTTATTTGTTTACATAAGATAAACATGGGGCCAGCCTGAGAGCAACAGATAAGGGAAATAGAAAATTGGCCCAATGGTTGATTTTTAAAGAATTTTCTTATGATTTCTCTAAGTCTGATAAGCCCTTCCTCCCTGCCATGCCCACATTTTTTGACCAATGGAAAAATTTGTGAACACATTTTGAAAAGAGTAACTCAAGGAACATTCCAGTAAAGTCTGGTTCAATTGGGCACAATGGTTGATTTTTAAAGAATTTTCTTATGATTTCTTTAAGTCCGATAAGCCCCTTCCTCCCTGCCACACCCACATTTTTTGACGAATCAAAAATCCGCGAAAAAGTTTTGAGAAGGGTCACTCAAGGAATCTTCCAGCAAAGTCTGCTTCAATTGGGCACAATGGTTGATTTTTAAAGAATTTTCTTATGATTTCTCTAAGTCTAATAAACCCCTTTCTCCCTGCCACAGTCACAGTTTTTTACAAATGAAAAAACTGTGAACAAATTTTGAAAAGAGAGACTCAAAGAACATTCCTGCAAAGTCTGCTTAAAATTGGCCCATTGGTTGATTTTTAAAGAATTTTCTTATGATTTCTCCAAGTCTGATAAGCCCCTTTCTCCCTGCCAAGGCCACAATTTTTTACAAATAAAAAGATTTGTGGTCAAATTTTGAAAAGAATGACTCAAGGCACATTTCTGCAAGGTCTGGTTCAAATTGGCCCAATGGTTGATTTTTAAAGAATTTTCTTATGATTTCTCTAAGTCTAATAAGCCCCTTTATCCCTGCCACGGCCATGTTTTTTTTTTCAAATGTAAAATTTCTGAACAAATTTTGAAAAGAATGACTTAAGGCACATTCCTGCCCAGTATGGTTCAAATTGGCCCAATGGTTGATTTTTAAAGAATTTTCTTCTGATTTCTCCAAGTCCGATAAGCCCCTTCCTCCCTGCCACACCCACATTTTTTGACGAATCAAAAATCCGCGAAAAAGTTTTGAGAAGGGTCACTCAAGGAATCTTCCAGCAAAGTCTGCTTCAATTGGGCACAATGGTTGATTTTTAAAGAATTTTCTTATGATTTCTCTAAGTCTAATAAACCCCTTTCTCCCTGCCACAGTCACAGTTTTTTACAAATGAAAAAACTGTGAACAAATTTTGAAAAGAGAGACTCAAAGAACATTCCTGCAAAGTCTGCTTAAAATTGGCCCATTGGTTGATTTTTAAAGAATTTTCTTATGATTTCTCCAAGTCTGATAAGCCCCTTTCTCCCTGCCAAGGCCACAATTTTTTACAAATAAAAAGATTTGTGGTCAAATTTTGAAAAGAATGACTCAAGGCACATTCCTGCAAGGTCTGGTTCAAATTGGCCCAATGGTTGATTTTTAAAGAATTTTCTTATGATTTCTCTAAGTCTAATAAGCCCCTTTATCCCTGCCACGGCCATGTTTTTTTTTTCAAATGTAAAATTTCTGAACAAATTTTGAAAAGAATGACTTAAGGCACATTCCTGCCCAGTATGGTTCAAATTGGCCCAATGGTTGATTTTTAAAGAATTTTCTTCTGATTTCTCCAAGTCTGATAAGCCCCTTTTTCCCTGCCACGGCCACAATTTTTGACAAATGAAAAAATTTGTGAACAAATTTTGACAAGAATGACTCAAGGCACATTCCTGCAAAGTATGGTTCAAATTGGCCCAATGGTTGATTTTTAAAGAATTTTCTAATGATTTCTCTAAGTCTAATAAGCCCCTTTCTCCCTGCCACGGCCACATTTTTTGACAAATATAAAAATTTGTGAACAAATTTTGAAAAGAGTGACTCAAGGAATATTCCTGCCGAGTTTGGTTCAATTGGGCCCAATGGTTGATTTTTAAAGAATTTTCTTATGATTTCTAGTCTGATAAGCCCCTTTCTGCCTGCCACGCCCACATTTTTTGACAAATCAAAAATTCACGAACAAGTTTTGAAAAGTATCACACAAGGAACATTGCTGCCAAGTTTGGTCAAAATTGGTCCAATGGTTTAGGAGGAGAAGATGTTGAAAGAAATTGTGAACGGACGGACGGACAGATGGACAGACGGACGGACGACGGACAAAAAGCAACCACAATAGCTCACCTTGAGCACTTCGTGCTCAGGTGAGCTAAAAATATAGGAAGTCAAGTATGCCGCTGCTAAAAGGGGTGCATAATGTATTTTTACTCATGCATGCATCTGATTCGAGTTACTTAATCAGAATACACAATTTTCATTTCGAACAAAAATCTATAGATATCTGAGACACTGATGCTCTGACGAGATAACTTCTCCAAATTTTGGTGGCTGGAGCACCTAACCATGGATTCCTGTTGTTTCTCTCACCAGTACTACCAAAACATCTTTCCGTACCTACCAATACTTGCAAAGATACGTCTTCTATTATCCAACAAGTGGTGGGAGACAGAAAGTCAGAGAGATAATTTGCCAAGCCATGGACCTAACCCTGGACCACATAATAAAGAATGTCTGTTGTGCTACCAACTGTGCTATGGCCGCAGCTGCTTGGAAAGTATTAACCCTTTCCCAAACAAGACCTGGTTTTGACGTCCCTAATAGAAAAGGCTTGGGAAAACATTGAAACAAAAGAAGAAACTGCTGATAACCAGCAGTTTCTCCTTTTGTCTCAATATTTTCTATGCCATATTTTACACAAATCATATCTTAAATAACATCCATTTTGTCATTTGTGGCAGTTTTTGAAGTGGATCACCCTACAATTTTGCTGTTTGGGAAAGGGTTAACCAATTCCCACACAATGACATTTTTTGACGCCCCTCAAGATTAAGGCTATGAAAAACATTGTGGAAAATGGAGTAATTGCTTGTGACAAGCAATTTCTTCATTTACCACAAAGTTTTCTACCCCAAAAGACTGAAAGAAATCAAATTTCACCTTAAATCGATGTCAGCAACATCTTTGAATTTAGACCAGTCTATGTTTTTGCCATCTGGTAAGTGATATACATGTTGAACTTACATGGGATCCATAGTTGATTCGCCTGCACCACCAGCAAATCGTACAATCACTCTACTACCTATTGGGTACTCAAACTGATCCAGTTTATCTTTAGCATAGGCTGCACATTGTGGAGTCTGGTATCTCGCATAGGCAATACCTGAAAAGGACCAGCCAAATAACTCTTTCACATACAGAGACATATTTTACTAAGAAGGCCTTGTGGTAGGAAACACTTAAATTCTCTCACACACACCATCTTGTGTGAAAGGATTCTTAATATCAAAATGACTTGTTAGCTAAGTCTTTTACGATTAATTCTGCACAAGTCTGTTCTATAACTTCTATTCCAAAGAAAGTAATTTACAATCATTTATCAATTTCTTGTTTATCTCATTTATTTCATCATTCAGTGCATCCTTTTACAAATCATGACAGGAATTTAAGAATTCTGAAATCAGACTGATATTGCTAAATCTACACGTTTTGGGTACAAAGTAACAAGGAAAATACCAAGCCAAAAGGAGAAAATGTTGGTCATCAGCATTCTATTCTTTTGCTTCAATGTTTTCCAAATCCTTCTCCAACAGACATCATGAGGGGGTCTTGTTTAGGATAGGGGTAAATTCAATTTGTGACCCGTCACGCTAAAAAGGACCTTATCCGAATACCAAAAGTCCAAACTTACGTACAAGTGAAAAGTGTCGGCCCTAGTCTGGCTGCGCGGACTGCGCAGACTGACTAGGGTCGATATTTTTCACACACCCGATAAGGTCCCTTTTAGCGCGACGGGTCACATTTATTACCTGTTTGCTCATTAAGGTCGCAGTATTCTAGTCCAGGTACAAGATTAAACAGTTTAAACAGGTAGTCTTGTGTAAGACCCAGTGGTGCGGTAATATGTAATCTATGTGCATGATACCAACCATGTGTTGTGGGTACTCATTTGTGTTATTATTACCTGTTTGCTCATTAAGGTCGCAGTATTCTAATCCAGGTACCAGATTAAACAGTTTAAACAAGTAGTTTTGTGTTAGACCTAGTGGTGCGGTGATGTGTAATCTGTGTACACGATACCAACCATGTGTTGTGGGTACACATTTGTGTTATTATTACCTGTTTGCTCATTAAGGTCGCAGTATTCTAATCCAGGTACCAGATTAAACAGTTTAAACAGGTAGTTTTGTGTTAGACCTAGTGGTGCAGTGATATGTAATCTCTGTCCATTCTGGGCACCCTGGCTTGTCTGTATCAAGTCAAATGGGGAACCCACTCCACCGTGAATACCTGTAATACAGAAAAATCAGTTCAACAATTTCACAAACCAAGAAGTTTTAAACTTTCCCAATTTGAAAGCTGCTGCTAACAGTCTAACAACAAAATAAATAGTATTGAAGATGGAATATGTACCTATTGTAGAGCGGAAAATATTGAGGCAAAAGGAGAAAATGCTGATTATCAGCATTTTCTTCTTTTGTCTGAATACTTTTCCCCAAATCTTTTCTATATTCAACATCAAAAACCAGAGATTGTTTTAGAATTAGCAGATGTGCAGGCCAGTGGTGCAGTAATGTGTAATCTCTGTCCATTCTGTGCACCCTGGATTGTCTGTATTAAGTCAAACGGGGACCCCACGCCACCATGAATACCTGTGAGGCAGAAAAAAATAATTTTGTTATGCAATACATATGTTGTAGTTTAACCCTTTCACAAACCATGAAATTATTGACTTTACCAAATTGACAACTGATGCCAATGACAAAATATATGGTAATGAAAATGGAATATAGTAGAGTGGAAAACATTGAGGCAAAAGAAGAAAATGCTAATTATCAGCATTTTTTTCTTTTGTCTCAATGTTTTCCCCAAGTATTTTCTATAATGGTCGTTTAACACCAAGTCTTGTTTAAGGGTAAGCAGATATACTCGGGCCAGTGGTGCAGTAATATGTAATCTCTGTCCATTCTAGGCAAGACGTCAAAGATGTAAAATAAAATTGGGGCAAGAGAGGAAAATGCCGAACTCTAAATTTGTTTTAATTAGCTGGTGAGCTCACCATACTATATCAATTTTAATGCACCCGTCGTCAGTCCAAATATCAGTGCAGACTGACTAGAATAGATGCTTCCACTATTCCCTGTGTTCCCTTGCTACCAAACTGATTATGAATTAACAAGAGATGTTTGTAAAACATATATGCCCCCTCAAGGGCCTACATTTGATGTAGGTCAAAGTCCAAGGTCAAGTTAACAAGGTCCAAGGTCATGGTCAAATATGAAAGGTCTTGGTAGGAGGTGTCTATGTGTGAAATATTAAAGCTGTATATGTAAAAGTAAAATGAAACATAGGCCAGGTTAAAGTTTTTACAAGCAAATTCGTTGAATTGATATCCCCCGCCGAATATATTTTCATTGTCAATAAAGTAGCGCGGAAACGAATATAACTCTGTATGTATATGGCTTCAACAGAACGAATATCACTCTGTATGTATATGGCTTCAACAGAACGAATATCACTCTGTATGTATATGGCTAAAACAGTCAGGGGCAGTAACTCTAAATTCGACGGTCGAACCGGGTAACCCCGACGATATGCGCATGTCCTCATTGTAGTAAAGCTGTGTGCCAAGTTTCATTGAAATCCGGTGTATAATTTTCAAGAAATAGCGCGGAATCGAATATCACTGTATGTATATGGCTTAAACAGTCAGGGGCAGTAACTCTAAATTCGGCGGTCGAACCGGGTAACCCCGACGATATGCGTATCCCCTCATTGTAGTAAAGCTGTGTGCCAAGTTTCATTGAAATCCAGTCTATACTTTTCAAGAAATAGCGCGGAAACGAATATCACTCTGTATGTATATGGCTAAAACAGTCAGGGGCAGTAACTCTAAATTCGGCGGTCGAACCGGGTAATCCCGATGATATGCGCATGTCCACTTTGTAGTGAAGCTGTGAGCCAAGTTTCATTGAAATCCGATCTATAGTTTTCAAGAAATAGCGCGGAAACGAATATCACTCTGTATGTATATGGCTTAAACAGTCAGGGGCAGTAACTCTAAATTTGGCGGTCAAACCGGGTAACCCCGATGATATGCGCATGTCCACTTTGTAGTGAAGCTGTGTGCCAAGTTTCATCGAAATCCGGACTACAGTTTTCAAGAAATAGCGCGGAAACGAATATCACTCTGTATGTATATGGCTTAAACAATCAGGGGCAGTAACTCTGAATTCGACGGTCGAATCCAGTAACCCCGACGATATGCGAATGTCCTCATTGTAGTGAAGCTGTGAGCCAAGTTTCATTGAAATCCAGTCTATAGTTTTCAAGAAATAGCGCGGAAACGAATATCACTCTTTATGTATATGACTTAAACAGTCAGGGGCAGTAACTCTAAATTCGGCGGTTGAACCGGGTAACCCCGACGATATGCGCATGTCCACTTTGTAGTGAAGCTGTGTGCCAAGTTTCATCGAAATCCAGTCTACAGTTTTCAAGAAATAGCGCGGAAACGAATATCACTCTGTATGTATATGGCTTAAACAGTCAGGGGCAGTAACTCTAAATTCGACTGTCGAACCGGGTAACCCCGACGATATGCGCATGTCCGCATTGTAGTAAAGCTGTGTGCCAAGTTTCATTGAAATCCGGTTTATAGTTTTCAAGAAATAGCGCGGAAACGAATATCACTCTGTATGTATATGGCTAAAACAGTCAGGGGCAATAACTCTAAATTCGGCGGTTGAACCGAGTAACCCCGACGATATGCGCATGTCCACTTTGTAGTGAAGCTGTGTGCCAAGTTTCATCGAAATCCGGTCTATAGTTTCCAAGAAATAGCGCGGAAACGAATATCACTGTATGTATATGGCTAAAACAGTCAAGGGCAGTAACTCTAAATTCGGCGGTTGAACCGGGTAACCCAGACGATATGCTCATGTCCACTTTGTAGTGAAGCTGTGTGCCAAGTTTCATCGAAATCCAGTCTACAGTTTTCAAGAAATAGCGCGGAAACGAATATCACTCTGTATGTATATGGCTAAAACAGTCAGGGGCAGTAACTCTAAATTCGGCGGTCGAACCGAGTAACCCCGACGATATGCGCATGTCCACTTTGTAGTGAAGCTGTGTGCCAAGTTTCATCGAAATCCGGTCTATAGTTTCCAAGAAATAGCGCGGAAACGAATATCACTGTATGTATATGGCTAAAACACTCAAGGGCAGTAACTCTAAATTCGGCGGTCGAACCGGGTAACCCCGACGATATGCGCATGTCCACTTTGTAGTGAAGCTGTGTGCCAAGTTTCATCGAAATCCAGTCTACAGTTTTCAAGAAATAGCGCGGAAACGAATATCACTCTGTATGTATATGGCTTAAACAATCAGGGGCAGTAACTCTGAATTCAATGGTCGAACCAGGTAACCCCGACGATATGCGCATGTCCTCTTTGTAGTGAAGCTGTGTGCCAAGTTTCATCGAAATCCGGTCTATAGTTTCCAAGAAATAGCGCGGAAACGAATGTCGGACGGACGGACGGACGGACGGACGGACGGACGGACGGACGGACGGCCAAGTTTCATCGAAATCCGGTCTATAGTTTCCAAGAAATAGCGCGGAAACGAATGTCGGACGGACGGACGGACGGACGGACGGACGGACGGACGGACGGACGGACGGACGGACGGAAGGACGGACGGACATGGCAAAAACAATATCCCCCCCGAAAAATTTTTTCGGCGGGGGATAAAAAGTAGGCCAAATGCCAAGGTCAAGGTCATGGTCAAATGTGAAAGGTCTTGGTTGGAGGTGTCCATGTGTGAAATATCAAGGCTGTAGGTGTAAAAGGACATGATATATATGCCTGGTTTCAGTCTTTTTAAAAGTAGGTCAAACTCCAAGGTCAAGGTTGCAATATTCAAGGTCATGGTCAAATGTGAAAGGTCTTGGTAACAGGTGTCTATGTGTGAAATATCAAGGCTGTAGGTGTAATAGGACATAAGATAAAGGCTAGGTTAGATATTTCTAAAAGTAGGTCAAACTCCAAGGACAAGGTCCAAGGTCATGGTCAAAGTGAAATATCTTGGTTGGAAGTGACCATGTGTGAAATATCAAGGCTGTATATGTAAAATGACATGAAATATAGGCCAGGTTAATGTATTATAAAAGTAGGTCAAACACCAAGGTCAAGGTCACAAGGTCCAAGCTCATGGTCAAATGTGAAAGGTCTTGGTCGTAGGTGTCCATGTGTCAAATATCAAGGCTGTATGTGTAAAAGGACATGATATATCGGCTAGGTTAAAGTTCTTTTTAAAGTAGGTCAAAGTCCAAGGTCAAGGTCACAAGGTCCAAGGTCATGGTCAAATGTGAAACGTCTTGGTAAGATGTGTCCATGTGTGAAATACCAAGGCTGTATGTGTAATAGCACATAAGATATAGGCCCAGTTTATTTTTTTTAAAAGTAGGTCAAACTCCAAGGTCAAGGCCACATGGTCCAAGGTCATAGTCGTATGTGATAGGTCTAAGTCGGAGGTTTCCATGTGTCAAATATCAAGGCTGTATGTGTAAATGGACATGATATATCGGCCAGGTTAAAGTTTTTTTTTAAAGTAGGTCAAACTCCAAGGTCAAGGTCACAAAGTCCAAGGTCATGGTCAATTGTGAAAGGTCTTGGTAAGATGTGTCCATGTGTGAAATATGAAGGCTGTATTTGTAAAAGGTCATGAGATATATGCCGGGTTTAATTTTTTTAAAGTAGGTCAAACTCCAAGGTCAAGGTCACAAGGTCCAAGGTCATGGTTAAATGTGAACGATGTTGATAGGAGGTATCTATGTGTGAGATATCAAGGCTGTATGTGTAAAAGGACACGAGATATAGGCAAGGTTAAGAATTAAGTGTAAAAATCAACAAAGGGCAATAACTCCAAGAATTTGATTGGCAGAGTTACGCTTCTTGTGCACTGCACCTCTCCATAATGAAATCTATTCACCTGTAAAGTTTCATGATTCTACCTTACATATTTTTTGAGTTGTGCTCCGGACAAGAATCAAGTTATAAAATCAACAAAGGGCAATAACTCACAAAAGTTGATCGGCAGAGTTACGGTTCTTGTGCACTGCACCTCTCCATAATGAGATCTATCCACCTGTAAAGTTTCATGATTCTACCTTACATACTTTTTGAGTTATGCACCGGACAATAATCAAGTTTGAAAATCAACAAAGGGCAATAACCCAAAAAATATGATCAGCAGAGTTACGGTTCTTGTGCACTGCACCTCTCCATAATGAGATCTATCCACCTGTAAAGTTTCATGATTCTACCTAACATAGTTTTTGAGTTATGCTCCGGACAAGAATCAAGTTATAAAATCAACAAAGGGCAATAACTCAAAAAATTTGATCAGCAGAGTTACGGTTCTTGTGCACTGCACCTCTCCATAATGAGATCTATCCACCTGTAAAGTTTCATGATTGTACCTTACATACTTTTTGAGTTATGCTCCGGACAAGAATCAAGTTATAAAATCAACAAAGGGCAATAACTCAAAAAATTTGATCGGCAGAGTTACGGTTCTTGTGCACTGCACCTCTCCATAATGAGATCTATCCACCTATGAAGTTTCATGACTCTACCTTTAATACTTTTTGAGTTATGCTCCGGACAAGGTTTGGTCTACGGACAGACCGACCGACCGACCGACCGACCGACCGACCGACCTTCCGACCGACCGACCGACCGACCGACCGACCGACACTTGCAAAACAATATACCCCCATTTTCTTCGAAAGGGGGCATAATAAACCTTTTACCAGATGGCAAAACTTTGGACTGTTCCAACTTGAAAGATATTGCAGACCACAATTTACAATGAATGAAAATTTACATTTCTTGCTCTTTCTGGGTAGAAAGCATTGAGTGAAATCAGGGCTCGCGCTGGCGATCGGCACTTGAGCCATTGGCGACAATTTCGAAAATGTGGCTCAAAAAAATCGAATGTGCCTCAAAGGCTTAACTCCAACTTTTAACCGTAAATCAATCGCCAATAGAACACGAGTGTCAACACTTACTTATTGTTTAACATGAAAAATCGATAATCCGTAATTGACTTCGCCTAAACGGTCGATTAAGCACACATGTTACAATTAACTGTAACCTTCACATAATCACGCGGCTTCAGAAAGAGATGATGCGTCAGTGTTAAAACCACCTAACGTCAGTTCATTTACTTCATAGATAGTGTTTTGTTTCCTTCGCATGATCTATTTTCCTGCCTTTGCTGGCACGCGCGATTTTTGTAAACAAACTGTAGTAACGTAACCATATTTGGATGGGGGAAAATCACATGATTATAATGAGACAGGAATTTTCCGTTGGGAATATGGATAATTTCCTTATCTTAAGACATGTTGATTTTCTCAACCATGTACAAAAAATAGTGTTGAAAAGATGTCTTGCTCTAATGAAGCAATATGGCGGACTCGTAGGTAAAATCTAAAACGAATCATCAAGTTTTTCGCTATGATATCGCAGTTAATGAAGCATGTGATAGGAAAAAGATGGGAAGGGAAAACCCTGATTACGTCATCAAACGACGACTCACTATGTTTGCGGCGATTTCTTTGATCTCTCAGAAATCATCGCATATGAGTAACACAGGTTTGCTATGTTTTCATGTTTAGTCTTTCTTTCGGGATTGTTGGACATATAAAAAATTTTATTATCGACATCTCCTATCAACATTCAGAATAATGAAACCCAATTTAAAAATGAGTGTTGTTAAATTAGCAAGTGGAATTAAACACAAAGTAGACAACATGCAGTTTTGCCACGTGCATGTAGCCTCTAGCAGACAGATATATTTACTGTATTTATTAGATTATTGCAGATGACGACGACAGGAGGGTGGGGGTGGGGGGGGTGGGGCTAGACTGGTACCCTTTCATGTAAATGACTGAATCTAAATCCGTAGTAGATTTCAGGGGCGGGAACCAGACTGGGGGAGGGGGGGGGTTTGCGGATCGTCGGCGATGGAAAGAGAGGGGGGGTATTACAATCATAGGCTCCAGTGGCACCAAAATGGCTCAGGAATTTTCAAAGTGGCTCAAAGGGTGGCTCTAACTTTTTTGACCCAGCGCTAGCCCTAGAAATGAAGAAATTGCTTGTCACAAGCAATTTCTTCATTTTCCAAAATGTTTTCTCAAGCCTTAATCTTGTAGGACGTCAAAAGGCTTCAAGGTGTGGGAATGAATTGATTAATTCTATCCCAAACAAGAACATGTTTTGACAACCCTATGAGATGAGGCTAGGGAAAACATTGAGGAAAAAGAAGTAAATGTTCACAAATCGTATTTAAAGCAACATACATTTAACATCTGAAGCAAATGAAGATTTTAAATTTTTACAATTGGGAAAGGGTTGATAATAACTGTTATTACCTGGTGCGCTCACCATACTATATTTACTGCGACCATCGTCACCCATGAAGTCATCGCGTCTCGATCTGCGTGAATCTCTCTCAAAGAAGTCATCGAACCCTCGCTTTTGTCCTACAAATATATATGAACATACAGAGCTCCAGATAAGAAGGGGTGAAGACATTCAAGCTTTTCTATTTCAAATCCAAACCCTATGTTGTGGGTACTTATTTGAATTGTCTCAACGAGACAATTCTAATGAGTACCCACAACATAGGGTTTGATGAACAGTTAGTGAAATATTGCATTTTGAAAAGCCATTACCCCCTCTAATCTGGAGATCTAAACATAGATCTGGAAAAAGGGATAGAGTTCCAGATAAAAAGGTCTTTACCCTCTCTTAACAGTTACTGTTGCTTTGGAAGGGCCCTTAAGAGCTTTCGATAAACAGCATTTTCTACTTTTGTCTCAAAGTATTCTTCGCTATAATGTTATAATGTACACAGATTCCAATTTTGTTAACGTCAATGCAGCAGCTTTTAAATTGGAGCAGTCTAAATTTTTGTAATTTGGGAAAGAATGAAAACAAGGATGTCTTCTAATTGTGTTTATAAACAAGAGGACCATGATGGTCCTATATCGCTCACCTGAACCAAAAAGATATAAGCAACACTTTTCTTCAATTCAAAAAATCATTATGACTTTAAGACTGAAAACGAACTTATGGTCAATAACATTGTGAAACTCGAACTCATCGAAGATTTCATCGTGCCCAACATTGTGTCCAAGATTTGACTTGTTTGATAAATAATTGTAGATTCTGGAGTATAAACAAGGTCGAAAACAGCCGAAAACGGCAATTTGATCAAATTCAAGGGCACATAACTCTCGACTTTCTAGTCAGATCAGGCTGAAAATCAAACTTATCCAAGATCTTTTGGTCTCAAACATTGTGTTCAAGTTTTGTCTTAATTGATAAATAATAGTAGATTATACACGGGTGGTAAACAGAGAAACTAGCTCCAAAAAGAGGTAGTTGCATAGAGCGAAAATTTGTAGGTCACGAACACATTTTCTAAAATTATTTCTTTTAAAACGAGTTTTTGAGAAATCCGGCGATGCTGTAATATGAAGAAATGGTCGAAGTTTGTTGTGCTCGGGAGTATACAGTATTAGTAGCAGGGTTTTAATACAATCGTTGAAAAACATTTCAAAATCGAAAGTAAAAAATCTTTTACTTTCGATTTTGAAATGTTTTTCAACGATTGTATTCAAACTCTGCTTAATAACACCGAATTTTCTCGTGCACAACAAACTTCGACCATTTCTTCATATTACAGCATCGCCGGATTTTTCAAAAACTCGTTGTAAAAGAAATAATTGTAGAAAAAAAGGGTTCGTGACCTACCTTTGTTTACAGATTTTCGCTCTATGCAACTACCTCGGTAGAGGCCGGATGTCACGAGGAAACAAAATACCGTTGACTCTTTTTGGAGCTAGTTTCTCTGTTTACCACCCGTGTTATAGAGTGTAAACAATGTCAAAAACAGCCGAAATCGGCAATTTTATCAAATTCAAGGGCACATAACTCTCATCTTTCTGGTCAGATCAGACTGAAAATCAAACTCATTTGAGATCTTATGGTCTCCAACCTTGTGTCCAAGATTTGTCTTGATTGGTCAAAAATTGTAGACTCTAGAGTGTAAATAAGGTCGAAAACAGTCAAAAACGACAATTTTGTCAAATTCAAGGGCTCATTACTCTCAACTTTCTGATCAGAAAAGACTGAAAATCAAACTCATCCCAGATCTTATGATCCAAAAAATTGTGTCCAAGTTTTGGATTGATTGATCAATAATTGTAGATTCTAGAGTGTAAACATCATCGAAAACAGCCAAAAATGACAATTTTGTCAAATTCAAGGACAAGTAACTCTCGACTTTCCGATCAGATCAGACTGAAAATCATACACATCCGAGATCTCATGGTCCAAAACATTGTGTTAAAGTTTTGTCTTGATTGATGAATAATTGTAGATTCTAGAGTGTAAACAAGGTCAAAAACAGCCGAAAATGGGAATTTTGTCAATCTCAAGGGCACATAACTCTCTTCTTTCTAGTCAGATCAGACTGAAAATCGAACTCATCCGAGATCTTATGGTCTGCAATGTTATGTCCAAGATTTGTCTTGATTGATCAATAATTGTAGATGCTAGTGTGTAAACAATGTCAAAACTAAGTATTTTTGGCATTCAAGGGCAGATAACTCCTGACTTTCTAGTTCGGTCTGACCCATAATCGAACTCATCCGAGATCTTATGGCCATACATGTTTTGACCAAGTTTGGTCAAGATTGGCTTATATTTGTAGATGCTAGAGTGTAAACACGAAATTGTGGACGGACGGACAGACAGACGGACGGACAGACAGACAGACAGACAGACAGACAGACGGACGACGGACAAAAAGTGACCACAATAGCTCACCTTGAGCACTTCGTGCTCAGGTGAGCTAAAAAGATGGAATGAGCTAGCATAAATATTTATTCCCACAAAACCTCTATCTCTTTCATTATAAGGGTAGCCCCCTGGAGCCCTTCTGTCACGATTGCCATGTCTGTCCCCCTTGTCATATCTGGGACCTTGGTAGAAATTATCCCTTGTAAATACATATGTATGTACACAAAAAAGATGGAGACAGCATAATGTTGCATTTCAACAAAAACCTAGTAACTGCAGCTTAAAACAAGCTGCAGTTACAAGGTTTTTGTTGAAAAGCATCAATAAATATTTTTCGCACACAAACCTCGATCTCTTTCATTATAAGGGTAGCCCCCTGGAGCCCTTCTGTCACGATTGCCATGTCTGTCACCATTGTCATATCTGGGACCATCATAGAAATTATCCCTTGCGTAACGATCCATCGTCTCACCAATAGGCTTCTTGGGCTCTGCAAACTTTGGCTTGAATGCTGCAAATTTTTTTGTAATTCATCAAAATGTTAGTTCAGGGTTCTCAAAAAAGAATTTGAAGTTTTAGTGGATACTTGATAAGTATCACTGAACCATAAGAATTTCCCAAACAAGACCTTGCCCTGATTTCTAGAAAAAATTAAGTACATACTCATGAGTACATGCTTAGCTTCAATGGAATACTCTCCAACGTTGAAGGGTATCCGATTGAAGTTCACGTGGATTTCGTGTGATTTGAGTATGGTGCTCAGATTTGAGTCTGAGAAGGTACATAAGTTTTTTTTCCAGAAACCAGGGCCTGATTTGACATATTTGATACAACTTAGAAAAGGTTGATTGATTGATTGATTGATTGATTGATTGGAGTTTAACATCTCTTCAAACTGGCTACTATGCTCATATCACTGCCACTGGAGTACCTAAGCACAGATGCCTTTTGTTTCTGATACCAGTACTACCACAACATCCTTACTCAGGGTTCTCCCCAGGAATTTTTGAAGCTGTAGTGCTACCAAGTCGCGAAACTTTGACGCTTTGCGCGTTTCCAAGAATACTTGCACTGTTGCTACACAATGCCATTGGGCATTGTCCCTTCAAATTCAGGCACATAGTCAGAAAGAAGATATAAATAATAATTTTAAAATCCATATCCTTAACATTTACGTAACTGACATGATTTGTCTAGATTTAATATTGTCATCTGAAAAAGCATTAGTTGTACAATTTATGATTAATCAGGTAATGCAGCTAATTACCTGTTAGACCCCATTAATTCAATCATTTAATTTAATAATAACAATGACAACACATGCTTTCTGATATATATGCATGTCTCTTCAGTTAAGTTTATTTTAAAGTTAAATTTAATTAAAAAAAATAGTCTGAAGACTTATATTTCTACATCAACAGGAATCTGACTATAGAATTGTGAAATTAATAAACACATGTATATCACTGTCTTTAAAAGACAGGTCCAAATCTTGAGGAGTTGCATACAATTAAGATGATTTAATGGAGTTGTGCAGTCAACTATCATCAGTGCTACCAAACACTTAAAGTGAACACAAGTTTAAATTATTCAGAAATGAATCAAACAATGGGATGAGAAAACCATGGTCATCCAGTTTCTGATTGGTTTTGAAAGTATTGTAATGTTAAGAAGATCTATTTTGCAAATCTTTCCTTCATTTTCTCACACAGTCAAATAGATCAGTGAAAAAGTTGTAGTCAACTAGCGTTAGAAAATTCAAAGTATTAAAACGTCATAAGATGGAAAGCAGGGAGGGAAAGGGGAAAATATTGATTATCAAAATGTCCATATTTTCATTTTTTTCAAAGTAATTTCTAACACAGACACCCAAACTTGAGCTTGAGCAGCCCACAATGATAGACATGTGCAGTGGCGAACCCCCTCTATAGCCTGATTATTTCATTTTCATTAAGAATTTAGTGAAAATTGTCAGAACCTCAAGTTGTGTAATACTAGGAAGAAGAGTCCCCTTATTGTATTTTGACGCCCCCCCTTCACAGAAATCAGGGATCCGCCACAGACATGCATGCAAATAAGTCAATAACAAAGCATGAAATTTAGATGACCAAATTATCATTCAACCAATCATCGCCGTAAAAAAGCACAGGACAGGCTAGTCCTATTTATAAGCCCAGACATATTTTTTAACTTTGTCATGAATGTCAGTAAGGACAGGCTTCGTCAATCAGGCAAAGAAAATGCTGATTACCAGAAATTTCTCCCCTCAAGTTTTCTGTTTGTTTTCTTTACAATGGGCTGCGTATGTTCTGATCTTAAAATTCGTCTTTTGGAAATGGTTTAAAAATCACTCGCTATTGAATATTCAATAAGAAAGAGACACCATCCAAATCGTTAAAATTCCCTGTGGGCTAAATAGGGTTTTCCCTAAATTTTAAGTGTAAAATAAGGAAAATCGGCATTTTTGGCCATCTGTTATTAGTGTTAGGGGCTTAGCCAACTTAGCCACTGATACGGACCTGACTTTGAAAGAGAATGTAAACTACCGGTATCTTAAAGCCCTGACAAAGAATTTAGAGATAAGTGTTTTATCTCTCTGATTGGACCAGTCCAATATTTAGTAGTCTAAATTGAAATAAAGTTAACAAAAAACTTTGCCAACATAATGCAAGAGTGAAATATGATGTACAGTATTTACCTTGTCAGCATAATTTCCTTTCATTTATTTCAATGATAAATATACTAAGATTTGTGAATGTTCACTGAAGTTCATTCAGGAAAGAGTTTTCTTTGTGTAATCAATTAGGAGAAAATCTGACATACAACAACTGTGTGACGTGGCGTGACGTGGAGTGACGTCACTCTAATGTAGGAATGTAGGACAAAATCCCCTTTGTTTCAATCACTCAAGTTTGGGTTGTAAAATGTCTTATCTGCTGGGGATTTATGACACAGTTACATTTTTAAAACCTGAGGATTGTTAATGATTAGGAGACTTCACCACTTGCGTTATAATTTTGTGTTTATCTCGAAGATGAAAAAGGCAAAAGTAAAAGTGTTAATTTCTTAGTCAATGGATAAAAGCACTTTGAGGTAAACAATGCTCGTTTCTTTGTTTGATTTACGATTCAATTAAACTTTGGACTAAGATTCTACGGACAGAAACAGTGAAGTGGGATTTGTGAATAAATTAACATAATGGAGGAGAATTTGTATAGACTAGAACTGTAAAACTAAAAGGTATAATTCCCGTGGCTGCTTTTCAGTGTTGGTTTCGTCTAGAAAGCTTTGAGGCTTTTAAATTACCCGACTGATATTTTGTTCTAACCAATGTTGATCTAGATTCCAATTACTTATCAGAATTTACATTAGATCTACATCTATCCAATCCGCCATTTTTTATTTATGCATGTTTTTTCGTCAAACCAAAATCTGTCAGTCTGCACATACATGTAGATCTATATTAATTTTATGCAGTCATGAAATATTAAGGCCTGCTGACTCAATCACGCGTGATCCAACTTGATAGACGAAACTAATGAATGTCCAAAATTATGTCAGAAGTAGAGAAGCTTCTGGAAAAAGGGATTTTTACAGTTTTACGTTCCAGAGGTTGCAAACAAATTGTACTATACTAATATTTAAAATGGTCATAGATCTCATTATCGACGAAATTATAAAATATCTTACATTGATTTATAGAAACATCTAGATCATAAATCTGCGGGTAGAAAAATACAATGTTTTGTTAAGCAAATTTCAACTTTAATTGTGCGTCTACAGGCGTTAAAACTCGTATAAGATCTGTGGAGTAAGGGTTAGCACTACACCCGGGAACCGATGTTACCACTTATACATTGGTTCCCTGCACCATCTGGTTTACGCATGACTGCTTTCAGTGATAAACCTTATCAGTAAGTGGCACAAGTTACTGCAATTAACGAGTAGATAAGAAGATAATGACCACTTTTCTAAAGGGTAAGATTAAGGTGTATCGGGATTACAAGTAAGCTGTATCGGCGGTTCAAAGCTGTATCGGCAGAATGGCAAATCTTCTGAAGCCGTATCGGTCCCGATACGGCTTATGGCTCTGGGGAGAACGCTGCTTACTTAACATCAAGCTGATTGCCTATATCAGGGTTTTCCATGATGCACAAACGTTATTGTCGCAATTTCAAAACAAAAGACCCTTTAGAAATTTACCTGGGGGTCATTAATGACGCAAGTTTTAGAGTCCAAATTTTCATACGATACTTGAGTCATGAAGGCCATTTTAAAATTTGACCCACCAAATCGGAAAATGACCCCAAACTTCCAAGGCAAGGGGGTCACAACAACCCCCAAATTCTTACGCATAGGGAATACCCTACTACATACATAGGTTAATCATTATCAAACCATTGGTGGGTGACAATTCTGTCTGTTAGGATATTTGCCAGGGCCAGGGATTGAACTGAAGATCTCATGAGTTAGTGTCCTATGCACTATCAAACTTTGCTGCAGCCCTAGCTTTTTGTGAAAGGGTTAACCCTTTCCTTAACAACACCTTGTTTTGACGTATGTAACCATACAAGGGCCGTCAGAGACGGACAATGCTCCCCGAATAAGGCATTGTCACAATAAATGTATGCCATGGAGAGCACTTTATTGTCAAGGGCATCTGATTTGCTACTCAAATATGAAATTTCATCAAATTCTGACCATTAGACTAGGAGAAATTAGAGAAAAACTGTATTTGACCATAAGTCCCCTTTTCCCACGACAAGGCCTCAAATCCAAAAACGAGGAAAAGTACATCGGCATTTTGTCACAGGGAGTTCACATGGTAAGTTTCATTTGATTTGGCCCAAGGGTTATGGAGATATTGCTTCGGACGGACGGACGGACGGACGGAATGACGGACGGACAGGACGGACGGACAGACGAAGCGGCGACTATATGCTCTCCCTTCGGGGAGCATAAAAAGGCTTGGGAAAACATTGAGGCAAATGAAGACAAGAGCTGTCAGAAGACAGCGCTCGACTTTCTAAGTTGCTTAGTATAAAGGGGCATAACTCAAATTATTGCCTAAAATGTGTGTTTTCAGTCTGTTATTGGCATTGTATAACCAGCAGAAAGCGGGCGGATATCCAGAGAAATCGTGCATTAATCGGCAGATTCATGTGCGATATCGGACCAGTTTTGCACTAAAATATCCTTGATCGGGGATTTGTTGTGAGTGCTTCAGAAAATTGAAAATAAAGCCGAAATTTTGTCATTTCCCTTTTCCGCGATGTAAATTCTTGTAAGACCCCATTTCCAGTTTACATCCCAATAAATAAACTAGGTCTCCCAGTGTAACCATATCTGATGACGTAATAATTATAGTGACGTAGGTTTAATTCTTGGAATCAAAAATTAAACAAACGGGCAGCTGACAGATTTTAAACTAAAAGTGTATTTCGTGGACATGGAAGGATAGAAATTAGAATTGAGTGGCTGTGGTCTAGGTCAAATGTGGTGGTAAGCCTATGTGTTTCTTGTTCTTCTTTTAGTTACTGCAATTTTTCCTTTACAACTTTGTTTTCATTGAAATGAACGAATGTCTGAAACGAACCAAACGGTCCAGAGATCTACCTTGGAAATTCCGACCTTTTAATTTATTACTCGCACTGAAATGAACGTTAGGATATCCGGAGCATGTTTCCAAAAGAAAACTAAGTCGAATATTGTTAGGATTTCGCCAACCCAAATGAAGATTATGTCAGTAAAATGCGATGAAACTTGACTACATAGCTACACGATGAAAATCTAACGGCCCGTCTAGTGGATATCGTGCTTACTCGATATATGTCGAGTCGAATGCCGGAAAACTCTGGTATCTGTCGGTGTAAATGTGGCTAAATTTTCACAAAGTTTTTTAGTTATTTGTCTTATTTTATTACATTTCTTTGCAAATTATTCATATTTTATGCAATAATAGCGTCAATTCACGTTTTTTCGGTCGTTAACATTCTCAGAGGCCCACAAAATGGGTTATCGCCTTCGACCTGCGGTCTCAGGCGATAACGCATTTTTTGGGCCTCTGAGAATGTTAACGACCTCAAAAACGTGAATTAACCCTATAATATAGTGGAGCCAGGGTCATGGGCCCTGGTAGTAAGGTAGAGGGTGTGATGGTGAATAAGTATTCCAAGTTTGGGTTGAATTCCTTTGATAGTATGAAAGTTATTGATGTTTGAAAAAACTTTAACCTTTGTTGCAACACCGACGCCAAAGCCAACGCCCGGGTGACAGTACAAGTTCTCATTTTCTTCGAAAAGTCGAGCTAAAAATGCTGATAATCAGGATTTCTCCTTTTACCTCATATTTTCTTTATTAAAATCCATTTTGTTATATGAAGCAGTTTTTTAATTAAACCACCCTTGAATTATGCCATTTGTTAAAAGGACTGGGTTAACTTACATTTGTCACATTGTTCCAGTGCAAGAGCTGCATGATATGCCCTGTAGAATCTCACATAACCAAAACCTTTGGCCGCTCCAGAGTCTTTATCTCTCAGAACAGACACACTGTGAACTTCACCATATTTCTAAAAGGTGTAGAAAATACAACAATTTTCCTTATTTCAATGTGACTAAGAAACATGTTGGACTAGTGTTTTTTCTCCTTCTTAACATGGGTCTGTAAAATGGAACCCTTCCCAATGCCCAAAAGGGTAATTTTCCCCAAATTTGGAAAGAAAATTCCCAAAACAAAAATTCAAAATTAGTTTTCAAAACAAAAATTCTAAATTATTTTTATCAAAGAAAATTTGCTCAAAACCTCCGCATGTTGAACTAAACTATCCAAGAGTGACTGGAATTCCTTTCAGTTCATTTAGCCCATTACCAAACGACAAAATTTTAGGTTGATCCAAACTCAAACATGTTGCCAACGACAACTTCAAATGAATGAAATCTAAATTTTTGTTGTCTTTTGGGGTAGAAAACATTGTGGGAAATGAAGAAATTGCTTTTCATGAGCAATTTCTTCATTTTCCACAATGTTTTCCAAAGTCTTTATCTTGAAGGGTGTCAAAAAGCGTCAAAGTTTGGGAAAGGGTTAAACGTATTGATTTATACATAGGACTTAATATTTCTTGCATTCAGTGATGATTCCCCCACCACCCCCCAATTTTTGAAACAACACATTTTTCCAAATTTGGCTGGTTCCTGACCCGTTCCCAAAACTATTAGAAAAAACGCTGACAATATTTTTGAAAAGAATTGATATTAAGTGAAGTACCAATATTATAAGGTTAAGTGAACAGTAATTGAAATATAATTGCATCATTAACAGTGGCTTTATCACGGTGGATTATCACATGATACAATATTTTCAAAAAATCTTCAATAACTTTGTAAATACTGGACCGATTTTAATTCGGTTTGAAGCAGAGAATGTGGACAGACGTCACACATCAGATGGTCATGGTTTATTTTTGAAAAATCGACTGATAAAAAAGTTATGGAAGATAAACCAAAATTTTGGTTTATCTTCAATAACTTTTTTATCAGTTAATTTTTCAAAAAACCAACATGTCCAGCTTCTTCCTAGCATTTCCCCACATTCTCTGCTTCAAACCTAATTCAAATTGGTTAAGTTTTTAAAAAAAGATATTGAAGATTATCAGAAATTCTGAGTCATGTGATTATACACCGTGTTTATTTTCCCAAATTTGGCTGGTTCCCGACCCGTTCCCAAAACCATTAGAAAAAATGCTGACAATATTTTTGAAAAGAATCAATATTAAGTGAAGTGCCAATATTATAGGGTTTAGTGAACAATAATTGAAATATAATTGCATCGTTAACCCTTTCCTAAACAAGAACCGGTTTTGACGTCCCCGTTGAGAAATACTTGGGAGAGCATTGAGGCAAAAGAAGAAAATGCTGATAACCAGCATTTTCTCCTTTTGCCTCAATATTTTCTGAGCTATATGTTACACAAAACATATCTTTTATAACTTCCATTTTGTCATTTGTGGCAGTTTTTTGAAGATGATCACCCTAAATTTTTTGTTGTTTGGTAAAGGGTTAACAGTGGCTTTATACTTACATTAAACTCGTTGGTCAGGTCCTCCTCCTTGTAAGTTTTTGGAATGATAACGAAGAGTCGTAGAAATTTCTCATCTTCCCTCGGATCTCGTACTGATCCGTCCCTCTTTGTGCTGGCCACAACAACCTTAAATATATAACCAAAGCTCCAGATAAGAGGGGGTGATGACTTTTCAAACTGCAATAATTCTGTTATTGTTCATCAAACCCTTTGTTCTGGGTACTCATTTGCATCGTCTCGTCGAGACGATTCAAATGAGTACCCACAACATAGGGTTTGGATTTAAAATAACAAAGTTAGAATGTCTTCAACCCCTCTTATCTGTAGCCCTGTATAATAACAAATCTCAAGGAAAAGGGTAAACCAAATTCAAAAACATGTAATTACTCATTTCCAATTGGCACCTGGTCCCGGTTTCTTGAAAAAACTTAAGTACGTTCTCATGCTCAAATCTGGGCACCATGCTCAAATTTTTGGAATGATAACGAAGTCGTAGAAATTTCTCATCTTCCCTTGGGTCACGTACTGATCCATCCCTCTTTGTGCTGGCCACAACAACCTTTACAAGAGATGTTTGTAAAACATATATGCCCCCTCAAGGGCCTACATTTGATGTAGGTCAAAGTCCAAGGTCAAGTTAACAAGGTCCAAGGTCATGGTCTAATATGAAAGGTCTTGGTAGGAGGTGTCTGTGTGTGAAATATCAAAGCTGTATATGTAAAAGTAAAATGAAACATAGGCCAGGTTAAAGTTTTTAAAAGTAGGCCAAATGCCAAGGTCAAGGTCATGGTCAAATGTGAAAGGTCTTGGTTGGAGGTGTCCATGTGTGAATTATCAAGGCTGTAGGTGTAAAAGGACATGATATATATGCCTAGTTTCAGTCTTTTTAAAAGTAGGTCAAACTCCAAGGTCAATGTTGCAATATTCAAGGTCATTGTCAAATGTGAAAGGTCTTGGTAGGAGGTGTCTGTGTGAAATATCAAGGCTGTAGGTGTAATAGGACATAAGATAAAGGCTAGGCTAAAGATTTCTAAAAGTATGTAAAAATCAAAGGTCAAGGTCACACAGGCCAAGGTCATGGTCAAATGTGAAAGGTCTTGGTAGGAGGTGTCCATGTGTGAAATATTGAGACTGTATAGGTAACAGGACATGAGATATAGGCCTAGTTTAAGTTTTTTAAAAGTAGGTCAAACTCCAAGGTCAAAGTCCAAGGTCATGGTCAAAAGTGAAATATCTTGGTTGGAAGTGACCATGCGTGAAATATCAAGGCTGCATATGTAAAATGACATGAAATATAGGCCAGGTTAATGTATTATTAAAGTAGGTCAAACACCAAGGTCAAGGTCACATGGTCCAAGGTCATGGTCAAATGTGAAAGGTCTTGGTCGTAGGTGTCCATGTGTCAAATATCAAGGCTGTATGTGTAAAAGGAATTGATATATCGGCTAGGTTAAAGTTTTTTTTAAAGTAGGTCAAAGTCAAAGGTCAAGGTCACAAGGTCCAAGGTCATGTCAAATGTGAAAGGTCTTGGTAAGATGTGTCCATGTGTGAAATACCAAGGCTGTATGTGTAATAGCACATAAGATATAGGCCCAGTTTATTTTTTTTAAAAGTAGGTCAAACTCCAAGGTCAAGGCCACATGGTCCAAGGTCATAGTCGTATGTGATAGGTCTTGGTCGGAGGTTTCCATGTGTCAAATATCAAGGCTGTATGTGTAAAAAGGACATGATATATTGGCCAGGTTAAAGTTTTTTAAAAGTAGGTCAAACCCCAAGGTCAAGGTCACAAAGTCCAAGGTCATGGTCAATTGTGAAAGGTCTTGGTAAGATGTGTCCATGTGTGAAATATCAAGGCTGTTTTTGTAAAAGGTTATGAGATATATGCCGGGTTTAATTTTTTTTAAAGTAGGTCAAACTCCAAGGTCAAGGTCACAAGGTCCAAGGTCATGGTTAAATGTGAACCATGTTGAAAGGAGGTATCTATGTGTGAGATATCAAGGCTGTATGTGTAAAAGGACATGAGATATAGGCAAGGTTAAGAATTAAGTGTAAAAATCAACGAAGGGAAATAACTCCAAGAATTTGATTGGCAGAGTTACGGTTCTTAAGCACTGCACATCTCCATAATGAAATCTATTCACCTGTAAAGTTTCATGATTCTACCTTACATATTTTTCGAGTTGTGCTCCGGACAAGAATCAAGTTATAAAATCAACAAAGGGCAATAACTCAAAAAATTTGATCGGCAGAGTTACGGTTCTTGTGCACTGCACCTCTCCATAATGAGATCTATCCACCTGTAAAGTTTCATGATTCTACCTTACATACTTTTTGAGTTATGCTCCGGACAATAATCAAATTTGAAAATCAACAAAGGGCAATAACTCCAAAAATATGATCGGCAGAGTTACGGTTCTTGTGCACTGCACCTCTCCATAATGAGATCTATTCACCTGTAAAGTTTCATGATTCTACCTTACATACTTTTTGAGTTAAGCTCCGGACAAGAATCAAGTTTGAAAATCAACAAAGGGCAATAACTCCAAAAATATGATCGGCAGAGTTACGGTTCTTGTGCACTGCACCTCTCCATAATGAGATCTATCCATCTGTAAAGTTTCATGATTCTACCTTACATACTTTTTGAGTTATGCTCCGGACAAGAATCAAGTTATAAAATCAACAAAGGGCAATAACTCAAAAAAATTGATCGGCAGAGTTACGGTTCTTGTGCACTGCACCTCTCCATAATGAGATCTATCCACCTATGAAGTTTCATGATTCTACCTTTAATACTTTTCGAGTTATGCTCCGGACAAGGTTTGGTCTACGGACAGACCGACCGACCGACCGACCGACCGACCTTCCGACCGACCGACCGACCGACACTTGCAAAACAATATACCCCCATTTTCTTCGAAAGGGGGCATAAATATATAACAAATCTCAAGGATTATTGCATCACATGATTATACACCGTGTTTATACTTACTAACCCATTACCAAACAGCAAATTTTAGACTTGTCCGAATTCACAGATGCTGCAGACGACAATTTAAAATGGACGACATTTAACCCTTTCCCAAACGACAACATTTTAGGGTGATCCACTTCAAAAACTGCCACAAATGTCAAATTGGATTTATTTAAAGATAGAATTTGTGTAAAATATGACATAGAAAATATTGAGACAAAAGGAGAAACTGCTGGTTATCAGCAGTTTCTTCTTTTGTTTCAATGTTTTCCCAAGCCTTTTCTATTAGAAACGTCAAAACCAGGTCTTGTTTGGGAAAGGGTTAATTATTGTTTGGTATTTTTGGGTAGAAAACATTGTAGAAAATGAAGAAATTGCTTGCCACAAGCAATTTCTTCATTGTCCACAATGTTTTCTATGGCCTGTATCTTGTGAGGAGTCAAAAAGAGTCAATGTGTGGTAATGGGTTAAACTCGTTGGTCAGGTCTTCCTCCTTGTAAGTTTTTGGAATGATAACAAAGAGTCGTAGAAATTTCTCGTCTTCCCTCGGGTCTCGTACAGATCCGTCCCTCTTTGTGCTGGCCACAACAACCTTAAATATATAACCAGGGTTATACACTAACATTCCCAATCAACGAGTCTGCCAGACTCGCATCCATAGAACTCAGGGAGTACAGTTGGAAAATTCAGGAGTCCGAATAAAAAGTAAACATTTTCTGTTACATGTAAGGTGCCTTTCAAATGCTAGTCTTTATCATTATAATGCCAACAGACTTTATGGAATACTAAAAAAGAGATAAAGGACAAATGATTCTGTAATTCAGAGCTTATTTATCATGTAACTGATAGCTCATTTACCATGTAACTCTAGCATAATTTATTAGGAGTCTGACGGACTCCCTGGGTTCAAAATCAGCGAGTCCTGCCAATTTTTAGGGAGTCTCGGAC
Organism: Fragum sueziense; assembly: GCA_963680895.1. NCBI lineage: Eukaryota > Metazoa > Mollusca > Bivalvia > Cardiida > Cardiidae > Fragum > Fragum sueziense. The sequence goes on from OY804606.1 coordinate 34,076,305, forward strand.
TCACGGACTCCCCTTAGTATCGAACCCTGATAACAGATCTCAAGGAAAATAGTAAACCAACTTCAAAAAGATGTAATTACTCATTTCCAAATGGCACCTGGTTTTAACGTTAAACAGCTATCGAGAGGGCTTTTAAAAGCTAACTTAAAGCGCGAAATAATTTCCTGGTTTACAGTAACCCATTCTAACATAATGATGCTTTTTTAACTCCCCACAAGATAATGGCTTTTAAAAACATTGTGGAAAAAGAAGAAATGGCTTGTGCCAAGCAATTTCTTCATTATCCACAATATTTTCTTACCTAAAATGCAATGTTTTCTAACCCAAAATGCAAAGATTTTCCAAATCAACAACTTTAAAATGTTGTCTACAACATCTTTTACATAATGCCATTTGAACAGCTCAAAACGTTGTCATTTAGAAATGGGTTACAGCGAGAATTCAATAAAGCACCCGCATTTTATTAGGGGAAAAAATAAGATTAACCCTTTCCCAAACAAGACATGGTTTTGACGTCCCTAAGAGAATAGACTTGGGAAAACATTGAAACAAAAGAAGAAACTGCTGATAACCAGCAGTTTCTCCTTTTGTCTCAATATTTTCTGTGTCATATTTTACACAAATTCTATCTTTAATTACCTCTATTTTTTTCATTTGTGGCACCTTTTGAAGTGGATCACCCTAAAATTTTGCCATTTGGGAAATGGTTAAGTTTATTGTGACTCCAATCTATCCATTACTCTGATATGTGACCCGTCAAATTAACAAGAGCTGTCCGAAGACAGCGCGCTCGACTTTCTAAGTTGCTTAGTATAATGGGGGCATAACTCCAAATAGAGTGGTCCCAGGGTCATGGGCCCTGATAGTAAGGTAGAGGGTGTGATGGTGAATAAGTATTCCAAGTTTAAGGTAGAGGGTGTGATGGTGAATAAGTATTCCCAGTTTGGGTTAAATCCCTTTGATAGTATGGAAGTTATTGATGTTTGAAAAAACTTTAACCTTGGTTGCAACACCAATGCCAACGCCGACGCCCGGGTGACAGTATAAGCTCTCATTTTCTTCGAAAAGTCGAGCTAAAAAGTAACAACTGTGGGAGTAATTTCTCATTGGTCCACACATTCAGGCTGATTCAGCGCCAGTGCTGGTGTATTTCCCAGGAAGCAGAATTGAGAGGGAATTAAATAAGCTTCCAGCTTTTCATTTGTCTTAACCAATGTAAAACAAAAAAAGTTTAAATTTAATTCTATATCCCTGTCAGCCTAGGCAGTCTTACTAGAGTTAAATTTTTCTTTAACCCAATCCCAAACAAAGCCGGGTTTTGACAACACTAACAGGTGAGCCTTGGGAAAACATGGAGACAAAAGAAGAAAGTGCTGATGATCAGCACTTTCTCCTTTTGCCTTGATATTTTCTGAGCTATATTGTACGCAAATCTCACCTTGATTATCATTCATTTTGTTGTCCGTAGTAGCTTTTGAATTGAACTACCCGAAAATGCTGTCGTTTGGGAAAGGGTTAATCTTACCTCCCAGATCGGAAGATTCACCCGAGCAACAGGTAACAGGGGGTGAAGCATTCTCAATTTTTAATTCAAATATTATGCTTTCAGTGTTCTCCCCAGGCCAATAAGCTGTATCGGCCCCACTACAGCTTCATCTAAATCAGTGTAATGCTCCTACAGATTCAAAACTACCCCACAGCTTAATTTCTTCAAAATGGTTACCAAATAGAGGCACTTTGAGTTATTTCATGTCAAAAACTGATGAATTGAGGCATTTTGTACAATATGTAAGCATAAAACCATTATGGGAAAAGAAGAAATTGCTCAAAATGAGCAATTTCTTCTTTTCCCATTATGTTTTTATTCACAATTATTTGCATAAACACTGTTTTGTAAGGTTCCAACGATACTGCCACTACAGCTTAAAATTATTCTGGGGAGAACCCTGGAGCCTTTGTTGTGAGTACTCATTTGAATCATCTCTACAATACGGTTATAATGAGTACCACAACACAGGGATTGATGAACACTTAGTGAGATATTCAGTGTCTATTCTAGGAGGGGAGATTGCACATTTTATCACATGCTTTTGAAAATTCACCCCTATTTTTGAAGATGATGGGTGATTTTCTACATAGAGAAAGAGCAAAAATTTCCACCTTTGTCTCAATTTTGTTGATTTGAAACAAACTTCCCCCCTACTTTTCAAATCCAAGATTAGACACTGATACAGCATTGTCAAAAACATCATCCAGGGCTACAGATAAGAGGGAGTGATGACTTTCAAACTGCAATAATTCTGTTATTGTTCATTAAACCCTACGTTGTGGGTACTCATTTGTATCGTCTCATCAAGACGATTCAAATGAGTACCCACAACATAGGGTTTGGAATTGAAATATTAAAGTTAGAAAGTCTTCAACCCCTCTTATCTGTAGCCCTGATCATCCAAGCGGTGGATAATCATGCGACTCAGAATTTTTGAAAATCTTCAACATTTTCGTTAGAACTTGACCAAATTGAATTTGGCTTGAAGCAGAGAAGGAGGGAAAATGTCAGGAATTTGCTGGATGTGGTTGATTTTTGAAAAAATCAGCTGACAAAAATTTTGGTTGATCTTCAATCAATCACATATTTATCAGATCATGGTGATTTGTAAAAAATTCTGCCTCGTCCATCCAATGTGTGATGTCTGTCCTCCTTCTCTGCTTCAACCCAAATTTAAATTGGTCAAGAATTAACAAAATTATTGAAGATTTTTTTTTTTTAAAATTGGTGTGTCATGACGTGATTAACCACCAGGATCCCCTCTTACACATCTCGCAGCTTTCCTTCAGTGGCCTAGGGTTTCCAGGCAGAAAAGCCACCCTCAGAGTGGAAATACCAGGAATAGTCCAAGTTTGTCCATGCAAATCAACTGCGGTGGCAAATCACAGCGAATTGGGGTAGATTTGGTTGGAAAAACGCTCTAATTGCAGCCATCTGGTTTTGCAAACCAAATCCACCGGAAATGGAATAGCGGTAATGAGTGAAAATGGTTGAAAAACATGTGAGCAGTAGTCTTAATCTGTTTCACATATCGCAGCTTACCTTCAGTGGTCTAGGGTTTCCAGACAGAATTTTCCCATTCATCTCCTCCATGGCAAGCAGAGCCTCGGAGGCCTTTGAAAAGGTGATATACACCACACCTGAAATAAAGCGAAAAGTTATTTTGAGATTGGATATCATGAAGAGATCATCATCTATGCCGATATTACAGTAATCAGAGTTTCCATTTATGATGTAAAAGTGTCTGTATATGCATACAATTCAGCTCGGACGCAAAATATGAAGACTGATTGAGTCCCTGGACGCAAAATACCCGGTAAATTGGTTGGCAAAAAAACTCCGATATTTTCACAAATTTTTATCAAGAGAAAATCAAATACAAAAGAATCACCGCTTAAAGAATTGGTGGATCGCGATCTTTGACACGCAAAACATAATAAGTAGTTTTCTGGTCAATACAAAACAGTGAAGTTAAATCATAGTTTTGACATTATTCAGTATCCGGCGACTTGCATATCCGAATAAACATAAATGAACTAAAAGAATAAACCGGAAGTACCTTTTTCTTCATCTGTACGCTTGTCTTTTACAATCCAGATGTCCTCTACCTTTCCATACTGTCCAAATTTCTCTTTATACGTTTCTTCGGTAATTCCTTTGCCAGAAATAATGAAAAGTCGGCTGTTTTCTGCAATATCTGCCCGATACATTTTTCAGTTTTTCAGCGTGGTAGGGACGTTTGTTTGTTGATAATCTTCAAATTTTGACCAGTTTTTGTTTTCATTGTTGGAATTGAATCGAACAACATTTTATCATGCGATACACATAAAAATAAAGAATAAATAAAAATAAGATAAAAGATAAAATAAATAAATGAGTAAATAAAATTCAATAGGTAAATAAAAGTGGATTGGATAAAAAAAATAATAATAAATAAGTAAAATATTTATTGTAGATCTTCTTCTTCTTCCTGTGTATGTCCCCCCGCCTTCGGGGCACTCCCTTCCGGGATTAAAACGTCTCGTCTATCTGTTTAAAAAAAGAACTAAATGCAAGGCACTAAAATACAATTAACTATCTACAGAGATAAAGTATACAAAATGCATAAAACACACAAATCTTTGTATTAGAACTATATACGACATATTGCACTATTAACGCTGAGATCCTGGGAGTAACATTTCCATGTACAAACATAGTCACTCTTGTATATATGCAGACTAGTCACTAAAAGTTAACATTCATAGAGCTTATCATTAAAATATAGCATGTAATAATAAATAAAAGAAAAATAATCTCTATGTCTTTATCACAGATAAAATCTTATGTTAAGTTCACAAGGTAAAAGAAATGTGGGCATTAATTAACCCATTTATGCCAGATTGGCAATTAACAATTATATAGTTGACTAAGAGTTTAAAATTAGATAACTTTGTAAATGTAGTAGTTAATTCAATTTTAACATAATACTTAATTCAAATGTACAACATTTTGATTCTTGATTTAAGTATCCATTTCAAGCCTAGTAGTCATGTGTCCTAGGTTTTAACCATATTTTTTTCCTATATTATATCTGGTTTGTGCAGTTGGCCTATACACATATTATGTAACATTGGTTGTACAGGTGGATCTCTGCAGTTACATATGTTGAGTTGTAGACATATGTCTCATGCCTCTAGCCACGTGTAGCTTCAGGAGAGAGTTTAAAATATGGATAAATAAATAAATACTATAAAACCGGTTATATTAAACAATGATGGCGGTTGAATTAAGTATTCAATTAGTCTTTAATGTTTAATATATCCTGTAGTCCATTCTAGAAATCTATTTTGCAGCCGGCCCTATTTTGTATGGGTTTGATCACATGCATTGAGTATTGGGTTTTCTAAGGCAAATACTTTTATGGAATGTTTGCATCACTGCTATCAGTTTCCTTAAGATTTTTGGATTTCAATTTGGTCTTTGTAAGGATATATAGATGTAATTTCTTCGAAAACAGGATATTTGACAAGGCTGTCTGCAGAAGAGATTCGATTAGATGGAGTTGACCTATTATGCGAAACGTTATTTCATCTTACATAGTCTAGAACCATATGTGAAAATGGAAGTAATGTAGTTTATTTTTTTTTTTTTTTTTAGTTTTAGCCTGAATGAGGCTAAGCACAGTATTATATACAATGTAGAATAACAGCCGAAAAAAGGAAAGATTACCCCGTGGGACTGTCACATGAGTTTAAGAAGCTGAGCCTCTTTTTATGTACCTCATAACAAAACTTCCTAGACATTTTTTCTAGGCAAAGAGATATTGCCTTATGTTTTGAATTGTTGATATAGAAAGAATTGTCGAGGATGAGGCGGGCAAGATCCGTTTGATTCTTTATTTTGGATATCCAGAAGTGGTGACCAATTTGTTCATCTAGCAACAGCTTGATTCTATCTATATGTTTCTTCCTGATTTCGTATAAGTATGCGCATCTAGTAAGAATGTGTTTCACATTTTCAATTTCCACTTTGCACAGTTGGCAATTTGTTTGGTTTTCTTTATTTTGATATCCATATAGTAGGTATGTCCCAGTCAGCATTCTGGTTTTTATAATGCCTTCCTTTACGTCACTTGTACATGCTTCTAGAGTGTCCCATGTGGCGTGAATCTTTCCAACCGAAAGCTGGTCTACATTACAAAAATCCATGGATTTCTTGGGTCTTAGATCTGCTTTTAGTTTTTCTGTCCAGAAATTATTTACTGCTGTTTTGACAGTTCTCTTCCATTCTGTTTTACTGGGGATGAGCTTGTTGTCTAACCTGGCAATATCCTCGATGTTATATTTTTCAAGCAGTTGCTTCATTCGGTTGAAGTAACTAGATGAATCTTGGAATTCAGGTGCACTCTGTCTTGTTAGAATGCTGTTAAGAGTGGGATTGTCACTGTTCTTGATAGCATGGAGGAGACCTAATTGTTTTTTGTGGATTTCTGCTTCTATTGGTAGGGCTCCAAGTAGGAGATAAACAGCTGCATTGGTTGTACATTGTGCTAATGATTGTAGTGAACGGAGTGTTTTTCTTTGAAAAAGTTCTAGTTCTTCAATATTTGTTTTGTTTAGGTTTAAAGTTTCTAATCCAGTTAGCAATCTTGGAATCACATATGTTTGGTATATTTTAACTGCTATTTTGGGGTTAATGCCATTTGTACCATGGCAGCCTACATTCATGAGAGAGTAAAGCGTTCTTCTAGCTATACTAATGCGGTTGGTAATATTTTCTTTTCCTTCGTTAGAGCTGGTTCTAATGAGTCCCAAATGTGTTGTTTTATCCTGTACTGTTATTTTTTCTGTACCAAGGCACCAGTCTTCAGGTCTTGCTTTCCTAGCTTGGTTTTTGCATACTGCCACGCTCTTCTCTGGATGGATTATATACCTATGATCACATGCATATTGGTAAGTTATGCTTAGCATTTCGCCGAATTCAGTGGAGCAATTTGAGATAAGGCAAATATCATCGGCGCATGTTGGACATCCTGCGTAATTTGTGCCAATATGACAGCCGAGCTGGTTTTGTTCAAGCTCTAATAGTAGGTTGTTTACGTACATTTTGTAGAGGTGTGTTGAGAGGATACCGCCTTGTCTGACTCCTTGTTTTATCTGGAATGGCTCGCTGTATTGTCCTTTCCACTTCACTTTGGCAGACAGTCCCTCATACATCCCTTTAACCAATTGCCATATCTTCAGGTTAGCCCCGGTTTCATACAGCTTGTCGAGTAAGATGTTGTGGTTCACTACATCAAATGCCTTTTGGCTATCCAAGGTAGCAATAAACATGGGATGGTTGTTTTCTTTTGCTTGTACTGTAGCTTCAGTTACCAATAAAGATGCCATTTGTGGTGAAGTGTTTTTCGTGAACCCGAATTGAAGGTCTGATTGTTTCTCATTCATTGCTTCGAGTCTCTTCAGTAGTAGTTTTTCGAATATTTTCCCATAGATTGAAGCAACTGTGATTCCTCTGTAATTTTCTGTGTGTTTTTCATTCTTTCCTTTTTTGTGTACAGGGGTGATGTAGCCGGATTTAAAAATTTCTGGAATATGGCCCTCTAGCAGGATTTTGTTAAAAAGGATTGGCAATGGTTCTGATAAAGAGTCTTTGGCAAATTTAATGTGTTCGGCTGCAATGCCGAATTCATCTGTTGCTTTATTGTTGTTCAGACTATCTATTGCATTAGTTGTTTCTGATACCTTGAAAGGTTCGACATACTCTGTCTTGAGGTTTGCGAGGCTTTCTATGAGGTCACATCTTTTTGTACAGTTTGCTAGGTAGTTGTTATTGAAATTTTGGTTGTCTGCCGGTACTGCAAGATCCTCATAGAATCGTGCAAATGCTTGCCTTTGAAGGTTAGGGTCATTGGAGTCGACTCCGTCGATGGTTATGTGTGAGGCCAGATTATTGCCCGCCTCACCCCTATTCCTCTTTATCAGCTTGTAGAAAAAAGATGAGTTTGGGTTTTCCATCAGTTTGTTAAAGAATCTTTTTCTATCTATAGCATTTTCCCATCTCATTTGAGAACGTATGTTCTTTTTGGCCTCTTTTTTCATTAAGAATAGAGGATGGGTGCCTCGTGGAGAACCTCCCATACGCCATGCTTTTAATGCATTCTTGCTTGTTTTTATAAGAGATTTTGTTCTCATTGATATTCTTTGTTTTGGTCCCATAACTTTTGTTAGTTTACTAGGTACACATGTTTTTGTGGCTTGTTGTAGCACTTCAGAAATTTTATTGAAGCTAGTATCAATTTTTCCATTTAGGTCTATTGGATCTTTTTGTAGGAGTTTTCCTATTTCTGTATTGTATGGTTCTTTGCAGCTCTCATTCCAGAGAATTTTTATTGATTTCTTATTTTGCTGGGTTGCTTGCTTACAGCTTGCTAGCTCCAGATTGATCTCAGTGTATACTGGGAGGTGAGCAGAGGTATTATCTGCCCCCTCACAGTACACAATGGTATCAGCTAGCGCTGTTTTGCAGTTTGTTAGGATATAATCGATGTGTGATTTTCCGAGGCCACTATGTTGTATGAAAGTTGGCTTTTCTTGAGATGTTTGAGTGTGCACTAACTGTTTACTCTTTACAAAGTCTTTGAAAATCTTGTCATGAGCATTATTTCTCTTTGGGTCAAGGGTTGCATTAAAGTCTCCACATAGTATGTAGCTATTTTGTTTGCAATTTTCCATAAGATTCGACAGCTGGTCAATACATTCTTGATATTCATGCTTTGAGCCTGTACTTAAGGATGGCATGTAGATATTTATGATTGTGACAGTATCTTTGCCTGATGCAATTTGGATAGCAACAATTCTTTCCGAGATTATTTCTAACCTTTTAACATTGTTTGAAATGCCCTTTGGCCAAAGGATGCAAACTCCTCCCCTTCCTCTGGAAACATTGGTATTAGAGATTGGGTTTAATGTATCATTGGAGCTGATATGGCAGTCATGTTCTGATAGGATTTCGTTAATTGTGTGCTCCTCAAAGTCCCATAGCCAATGTTCTTGAATGCATACAATCTTGGGCAGGCCTTTTAAGAGGTGATATAGATATGATTTGTTCCCCTTTACCCCCTCTATATTAAATGTTATTATTCCTACTTTTGTCTGCTTGACTCTATTAGTTGAATTTTGTCTGGTGGACGGCATGTCCTTCTGGGTATTTCTAAAAAATGTTTCCCACTATGTTTTTCTGTATTCTTTGGCATACTGTTTTGCTCTTTTTGGTCTTGTATGTTTTTTGTCTTGCTTTTATCTCCATTATTCTGTTCATAGGAGTTATTTTTTGTGTTTATTGTTGGGTCACCATTTTTTGTCAGAGGTGTACTGTTCTCTGCTTTATTTTCGTTGTATGGATTTTGCACTGGGTCATCTTGTTTTTTCTGTGGTTCATGTTCGTCAATGATAATTGGAGTGGTGGAATTACCCTGCTTTGGGGGTTTTGTTGCTTCCTTGTTTGAATGTTTCCCTTTGTGTAGGTTGGCATAATTTGATTTCTGGATATTTCTGCTTTTATCACTATTTTCTATTTGATGGTTTCTGACAGAGGTCAAAGGTCTGTGTTTGGGAATTGTAGATTGATGGGTGTCATTTCTAGTTTGACGGGTATATTTTTGCTGTGTGTTTTGATTGTTTGAATGGATATTTCTTAATTCTGGTTGCATTGGTGGTATTTGGCGCGTTGTGTTTTGACTTTTTGATTGGATATTTCTCATTTGCTGCTGCACAGGCGGTGCTTGTTGCTCTGTGTTTTGATTGGTTGAGTGGATATTTCTCATTTGTGGTTGCATTGGCGGCATTTGCTGCATTGGGTTGTTATATCCAGGTGGCGGATGTGGTGGGTAAGGGTAGAAGGGTGGTATTGGTGGTGGATGATGTTGATATACTCCGTACCAAGGTGGACAGGGGATTGAGTGGCGTCCATACCACTGTGCTTGGTTAAATGTACCTGGGCCACTCCAGGGTGGTTGGGAGGTTGTACTGGGTCCATAGCCAGGTGGGTATATGTTTGTTTGTCCATCATGCCAGTAATTACCTGGGGGTGTTTGATAAGGGTTATATGCTGAGTTCTGGCTACAACGACAGCAATGATTTATGTTGTCGTTATTGCTTCTGTTTTGCTGTTGCAATGATAGTGTAGTTGTTAAAGCTGTAAAGATACTCATATTTTGTACTGTCTGGTTTTCTAATATTCTTATTCTGCTCTCTAGAAGACTCATATTTATGCTATTCTCCATTGGTATATTGTTTTCTGAATTAGATATGTTTTTCTCTGTGTTTTTATTTGCATATTCAATATTCTTTTGCAAAAGATCAATAGTTTTTTTCTGGTCTTTTATAAGTTTCTCAAGAGATATGGTGTATTGCTTTTGTTCACTTATATTTTTCTTCTTCTGCTTATTTTGTTTTGTCTGAGTACAGGAATTTTCTTCTTGAGGATTTGGGTCCGTTCCCTCTTTGCTTTTCTCTAGGGGATTTTTGTCTATAACATTGTAGGTAGAATGTGTATGTGTGTCAATCTCATCTTCTGTATTAATCTGTATTGGATTATTTTCTGTATTTTGTAATTCCTTTGGGTGTATGTATTCTTTCAGAAGAGTGTTTTCATTGATGCTTTCATCCTCATTTTGTTCATGATGAATATTGGAAATTAGATTAATATCATGTATACCAGAGTTTTCATGTGGCTGGTTTGTTTTCAGGTTTTCTATAGAAGTTGTCTCATTATCATTATGAGTTTCATTTTTATCAGGGCAGACATGATGTTCTGTATTTATATGCATATTTTCATAATTACATTGGTTGCAGATGAACGGGGTTTCTGTCATTTTATTACGCAAATTCTGATCTTGTATGTTTACACAGGTAAAGTGAAACCATTCATCGCAGATGTCACATGCTATTGAGTTCTCTGTGGCGTCTTTTCCACAGTCTGGACAAGGGTATTCTGGTGGATTTTCCTTACTTTCATCTTTTCTGTTTGGACTACAGATAATTGCACTATTTTGGTTAACTTCATCATTAGCCAAATTTGTTATTGGGAGTGTTAATTGCAGAGAGTTTGTGTTTGATGGTACGACCATCTTTTTACCATTTTTCTTTTGCCCTTGTTTTATGGTTTCTTTATTTTTTGTAGATTTCGGCTTTGTTTCAATTCCAGGACTTGTTATAGAGGAAACAATGATGTTGGCTACATTCTTGTTAGCCATCTCAAGGTTTTTTCCTTCTTGACTAATATGAATAAGAAGAGGGCTTAGTATATCATCTTCAAAAGAGTCCAGTTTTCTCCCATTGATTAACATTGATGAAGTAGTTTCATAACAGTTTATTGTATATTGTAGGAATAATCTTTGGTTTTCATCAGTCTTTTTCTTAAAGATTCTTATCCGCTTTTCCACTTTTGCACCTGCATTATCTTTGCTAGCCTCCGTTTTAGTTTCATATTTTTCAAGGAATGATTTGGATGAGATAATATCTTGTATTTTGTACTTTGCAAGTTCATATAATGCTGTGCTAAATTGCAGAACAAGATTATTACCTGGCTTCATCTCATATGTTAAATCATTGCTATTACAGCTATCTAGTTTTTTCTGTAGTGACTTGGACTTATTAAGTTTGTATGATCTTTGGTCTATACTAGAAGTTTCATTTTCACTAACATTCTGCACATCCGCGAGAGCTAGCAGGTTGGTGTGGGAGGTTCTCGCACTTTGTCTGGTTTGCATTGCAGTAGATGTCATTGCTAACACTTTCTTGATAGGATTATTAGTAAACAGAGCAGGGTTCAGTAGTTCTATTATAATTTGCTGTTGAATAACTATGTTTCCCTTTCTCACTCGCGGTCCTTTCTAGCTCTCTTCTAAGAAAGGCAGAAGACACGGATAGAGAAACGGATCTATGTGTAGAGTCGATTATCTGGTGCAATTGTTTGCGCCTAGAATGACCCACACCAGGATAAGCTATCCAGATTGTCACACTACCTACTCTATCTATTCACACAAATCTTTGATAGGAGAATTAGCTGATAGTGAATAATTCTCACAAGTTGTTTTATTTCTTATAGAAGAAATCGGCAAAAACTATTACACTCTTGGAAATTTAATTTAAGAACAATTTTGTATTTATAGACGGAGAGAAAGTGTATGATACACAGTATAGACTTTTAATTTCTAAAAATAGTGTGCACAAGAAAAATTAGACTTTGTAAGTACTAAGAGTAAGGCAGCGCTGCAAACCTGGTACCATTGATGGCGAAGCCTTGGAATACAGCACTTAGTTACTCCCTTGTATTACAGGTTATGATTTGTTTCGAGATTTTATTTACTTAATTTTGAATCTAGTCTTCATATGCTTTTGAACTCTGTCTCTCCGTATAGCTTAATTATGAGTGTACATGTCAATAACCTAATCTTAATGATCTTTAACTCTAGTAGATAGACAATGGTACTTAGCTTTAATTTTGTTGATCACTTTCCAGGAGATTCATGTCGTCTGATAGCACTGTGATGTCTAAGGTGTCAGGGTCCTCAAAGCAGGAGCTGTAACTGTCTTCCAGCAAGTATTTTGTCCACAAGAGGCTGGTAGCTTTGTTGGGGTGAACGCCGTCTGGTAGCACTTTGATCTTAACAGAGTATCTGGGGTTCTTATTTTTGGATTTTCTATTTTGTAGGCAGTCTTTTCCAAAATGAAGGGTGTTTTGGCCAAGTTCTGAGTTGAGTTCTCTAAATAGGAAGTTTATAGCACGGATTTGAGTTGTGATGGTTTTGTCAATCAAGAGTGAGTCTTTGTTGTTATGTTTGTTCCAGCAACTGGTTGAAATAAATGGTATTTCAACAAACTTTAGTGACACTTCTGGAAAATTACCAACGAAAGAAATTAGGCGGGAAAATTGTTCTCGAAATAGTTGTAAGCACTCACTATTGTCCTGAAACCGTTTGGAAATGAGCTTCCCTTCTTTTTTAGTTCCGTCGCACGTTCCAGCCCAGATGTACAACTGGATAGGCCCCAAATCTTTTACCGCCTTCGGGAGACGTTCAATAACCAGATCCACCAACGTTGAAGACCTGGCCCCTGCCACACACCATAGGATAAAGGGGAAAATTCTAGTAGATATGCTGTTACGTAAAGTAAAGCCTTTACTGTCGGAGACAAGAATTGGTGTCTTCAGCCGTTTTGTTGACGGTTGGTTTTGTCTAGAACAGACGAATTCATCCAGCCGGTCAATCTTAGATCTACAATTTTCCGCCTAAAAAGTAAAAAATATACATAAATAAAACAATAACCCAGCAAGCAATTTGTATGGGTCCCATATGGGTCCCTTATGGGCACCTTTATGGGTCCCATAAGAGTAACCCATATGGGACCCATTTAGGATGTGCAACCGGGGGCCATATGGGTCCTATCTGGGCAGCCCATATACATGCAATCTGGGACCCATATGGTACCCAAATGGGTAGACCCATATAGACAGACCTGATGTAACCCATTTCTGTTGGCTTTCGTTTGATTTTGATCGAAGATGATAACCTTCCAGAGCTTCTCGCTCAGAAGGGGTAATTATTCCCCACCATAGGGGAGTAAGGTCTCGCCAGGTATGTCTGACGACCTTGACACACTTTCTAAGGTTTGATTCCTAGGAAATTGGTCTTAACTGTTATAACATTTTCGAGGCTTTCTATAATTATCTATATGTTTTTTGATATATTTTTATGTCTAGAATTTATTTCTATCTTTTTTTGAAAATGTGCACACAATTTAATTTCTTTTAAGAGAATCATATAGGATTATCAAGCCAAATGCTTTCTTTACATAAACGCTTTGTAAAAGAATGATTTATTGTCAAGATTTTAAATTATTTCCCTTTAATATACATAAAACTCCTTGTAACACACTAATTGATAAGATAAATGTTAGATATTTGAACAGACTAATTACAGTTTAAACACCGTTAAAACGACAAAATAATTCGGATGATCCAACATGAAGCCCATGTTTAAAAAACGATATTGACAAAGAATGTACTTCTGTACAATATAGCGCAGAAAAAACGTATGCAAAAGAAGAAAATGCCGATTATCAACTTTTGCTATTTAAAATCTCTGGGCCTATTTTTTTTGGCAATTTAGGCCTACCTTTCTATTAGAGAAGTCAATACCAGGTTTTGTTCGAGAAAGGATTAGACATGTCTTATTGATGTTGCCTTAGGCTACTTGTCTTGCTGAATCTATTGTTGTTGTTTTTTTCAATTTGTATTGATTTGATGGCCATTAATTTTGATGGATATAAATAAGATCGTCATTCAAATTGAAAACTTATAATTCTATAGGCTACATGATTCAGATTATGGATATTTTAGATATGCTCATGTATACATAATTATTCTGTTGAACTTGAATGGGCGCAAGCCGATTATTTTAACTGGGACCCCCATAGTCAAAACAACATGGGCTTTCCTACATAGGTCCTATATGGGCATACCCATATGGGCTTGCCCATACACAGCCCATATGCTGGGAATATGGGACCAATCTTGGTCCCTTATGATCAAACCCACATGGGCTTACCTACATAGGTCCTATGTGGGTCCAATATGGGCCTACCCACATGGGCTTACCCATTCACACCCCATATAGGACCCATATAAGCATGTTTGCTGGGAAACAGTAAAACTAGATATTATAAAAGAAGTAAAAACTAATCCCTGGCCAGGATGGCCCTGGATTCCATGGATATTTTATAAAATTTTCTCTCTCACTCTCGCAATCTGCGTCCACCATTCAGCCTCGTTCTCGTTCTATCCCAATCAAGTTCTCTTTCTATAATAGATCCGTACCGGGTTATGGAGTGATCTCCCTTGATAATTATCCTCCTTGAATTATTGGGTGGTTCCGCTTCCGGTAAGGGCTACAGATAAGAACGGGTATTACTTTTTCAAAATGCAAAATGTCTTGAATTGTTTTTCAAACCCTTTGCTGTAGGTACTCATTGTATCATCTACTAAAGATGATTAAAATGCGTTCTCATTATGTATGTTTAAGATTTGAAATAATGATTTTAGAATTGTTTACCCTGCTTATCAGCTGCTATGTAGTTATATATCCAAAAATCATTATCCAATATCATTCATTGCTGATGATAGGCCTAATAATTCTAACTTTCCCAAACAAGACCTGGTTTCGACGACCTTGAATTTTGTTCGGAAAATATCGAGAGAAAGGGAAAACTTGTTGATAATGGGTAATTTCTATCCCTCCTTTGATAGTTTAGATACAATTTACACATTTTCTGCCTCATTTCGTCACCTGAATCAGTTTTACCTTTTGAGTAGCCTAAAAGGTGGTCGTTTGGGAAAGGGTTAACTTTTCAACGTTTTTTTTATTTCGTTTAGCATGGGTTTGCAATCTCATTTTAACATGCTATTTTTGAGCTCTCTAAAAGGCTGTCATTTGGTAAAGGGTTAACTTTCAACAGGGTTTTATTTTTCTTTTTATTTGTTTGGCACGGGTTTGCAAACTCAGTTAAACATACTTAAATTAAGCAAAGGTGTTTGATAAATCGTAAAATTATGTAATTAAGGGTGCAAGTTTGAATTTTGTCGTGTCTATAAATTTTATCATTCGGGTCTGTCAATCTTTTGTCTATTATGATAAGTCCCTTTAATATACAGTAACTTGCGATTTATCTTGCGGAGATCAATTAAAGGAAATTGGATAACTGATTGGTGTGATATACACTTAAGGTCCATGGTGATTTACATTCAAATTCCCTTCTGTCGGTAGACAATTAATTGTTAATCCTTTTCCAAACAATAAAACTTAAGTTTGTCATACTAGATGGTCAGTAACTATGCCAAAGGAGGGGTGGAGATTTAAAAGCTTTTTGAGAGAAAACTATGCATTCCCTTTTCTCAAAATGTACGAAAATGTTTTGTATTAATTCATATTTAATAATTAAAGTGCGTTTTAGATGTGTAGTTATTTTGATTTTTTTTCACGGTAATGAGACTTTTTCTCATATTGACCGCTTGTAAAGAGTGACTTGGATAAACAAACTCCAAAATTAATGTTGAATATTACAACACTTTTCACGTTTTCAATGACACCAATGCAGAATCATCAATAAAGTAAAAATAATCCAACTAAAATAAAATATTGAAAATACAATATTTCTACAATTTGCAAAACAAAATAAAAACTTGCTCGACCATTATATTCGGAAATCATGGAAATTTGCGGCGAGCTTGGCAGGGACTGTTAGGGCTTTCAACAGGCCCATTTTTAACCTGGATTAAACATATCAATTGGATGAAATCAAAGCCGAAACTTATTCTGGTATAATCAGTAGTAACTGAACAATCAAATGGTATACGACGATTTCGCTAAATGTGCGTTTGTAAAGAAAATAATCGTATTTTGCGTGCGAAGCGATGAATTTTACTCTTTAGCGTCTCAACAAAAATAGACCGGAACTACCCAGTTGTTTTCAAGGGAGATAAATTCCATTAAATCAAGGGCAATTTCAGGATAACTCTTGGATCTCGGTAGCGGTCCATTCAGAAAGCAGAGACATATAAACAAACAGCACAAAAATACCATATTGTACAGGTAGTACGCCGAAAAAAAAGAAATTTTGGGGAAAATCTTTCCCAGACGATGTAAAATTAACTGTCCTCATTTCAAATCTTCTTTTAGCCATGGAAAGTACCGAAAAGTGGTTCTTTAGTCAAGGATCCTGATCATGTAGACCTGTCCGTAACAGCAATACAACACAAAAGTACCATTTTAAAGGTACAACCTTGAAAAATATAATTTTTCAATCTTTTAGACATGGGATGTACCGAAAAGTGTTTTTTAGTACTGGATGCTGATATCCCAGCAAACATTGCCATATCGGACCGATATCGGCTATATGTCGGAATATCGGTGTCGGCTTTCTGATATCGGCCCGATGTCGGGCCGATATAGATATATTGCAGATATACATTAAAATATTAGTATATTGGTTGTACAATAATTTCGAGTGAAACTGTCTTATTTTGTCAATCAATCAACTTTGTAATCTGATAATACGGGTTGTAAATTTAAGTCGATATCGGAGCGACATCGGGCCGATATCACCTATACAGTGTTTCTCACAACATTGTACTTCTACCTACGCACCGCCTTTGCAACGGTTTCTCGGCTTCGAAAGGTTAGACAAAGATTTACATTACTTTTTTCGATTTCTTCTTAATTATCGAGAATATTTTCGTGCAGAAATTTATTCGCCTTATCAAACCCTTCTTCCAGCACGAATAAGTGCTGTTGATTTTACGATTACACATGATTATATATAAGTGAACGTAAATTGTAATGCATTTTCGCGACATTCGATAAGTCACTGTTTTGGGTCAAAGGCCAAAATGTAAAGGAATGGCGATGTTGTGCTACTTTTGAAATTCTCTTGAATCGCAATGTAAGAAATGTCAAACATTCTTTGTTAGTTTTTTACCCAACTTATTTCAGAATCTTATGCATTGCAGGTCACATACCTATCTGTGTAAGGTGGGGTTTCCAGGACGAACATGTCCGAGAAGGTCCTCAAAACCTGCCTCACCAACTAGTTGGCAATCCAGTAAAACTGATATGGTAAAAAAGGCAAAAGAAAATTCAAGGACCTGAAACTGGCCCAGGCAGTACTTAGTAAGTAAACATTTGTTTGATTAAGACACTTTTATCTTTAGAGGCAGAACAACAAGCTGTTATACTTGCAATTTGAAAATAAGTATCCTCACTGATAAAATTTGTAATTTCTTTGTACCTTCAGAAAATTCATAAGTCAGCATTTTTTTGAAAAGCCTCATTAGGCCAAATAAAAAAAATATGTGTGATTCAGGTAACGTCTATATATAACCAGGGCAGGTTGGTAGGGTTTTTTCCTTTACTGCAGCACTAAGTTATATTTAACAAATTGAGGTATTGAGATCGATGGCGGTGTGATGTTTTTGTTTGCTTCTTCCTTCTTGTTTTTTTGGCCACGACTAAACGTTTAACAATTTATTCTTACCTTTTTTATTTCTGTTGTATATCGGTCATGAAGTGCAAAAAACTTACTGCATCAGAAGTAGAACAAGACTGCAGAGAGTGGTTTCGGATGGCTAGCGACAGGGATGGTGGCCGTAAGAGACGCCAAAAAGGCAGAAGACAGGAAACAACCGTGGAAACAACCGTGGAAACACCTAATGATAATGATTGTTAGGACTAGCATTTTTGCTGTTCAAATATAAGGGAATTAAAGAAACTGATATGTTAAAAATGGCAGAGTGGAAAATGCTTAAATAATTACTTTTCAAAGGAGTTGCAAGCCCCTATATTGGGGCATATGTGTTGACTGTTTACTGACTGGCTAATATTGTAATTGATTTTATGTACTTGTGCATTTTGTTCCTTCTACACACTTATATATTTTGTCCCACACATGCCAGGAGGTTGGAGCTGGGGCAAGATATCTGCCTAGTCATTGCATAGACAGATGCACTGTTCTTGCTCTTGCTCCTCGATATGTGCGTTTATATGATTGAGGACTAATATGTAAATACATGTATATGTGTATAGCAGGTCACTTGTGTTTTCTGCTTGTTAATGTATTTCATTTTTATGCCCTTGCATCAAAACATCGGGGCATATTGTTTTACTCATGCCCGTCTGTCCGTCTGTCTGTCTCAAGGTCATCCTATTGCCTTTATCAACCCTTAAGGTTTACGAACTGAGAATGAAAACACCATTTTCTAGCCATACAAAATGCATCAAATTACACACGCTTGTAAATACACTTCACACAAGTTGATTCACTGAGGCGGATTTCAATATTATTCTTCAAGAAAAAAATTATTTACAAATATTATTTTACTCTATGCAAGGGAAGTAATTTTGAACAGTTTTGTCAAATATTTCCAGAAGTATGAATTAATTCAAAATTCTAAACCAGACAAAATGCTTATGTTTGTATTTGGAATGGAAATGTAACACAGTTTAAGAATTACTGGCACTTTTCAAATTTCACCTCTGGCTCTGCATTTCATTCTCAGTTCGTAAACCTTAACACGAAAAATTGACATTTTCCAAAAACATAGTCATTTACGGGGGCATTTGTGTTTCACAAACACATCTTGTTATCTCATGTTTCAGTCTTCGCCTTCATTTTTATGCTCCCCGAAAGAATTTCGGGGGAGCATATAGTCGCCATGCTGTCCGTCCGTCCATGTGTGTGTCCGTCCATCTGTGTGTCCGTCCGTCCACAGCCAGATCTCAGCAACCCTTGGGCCAAATTCAATGAAACTTCACATGTGAACTCCCTGGGATAATCCTTAGAGACCTTTTTCTCCGTTTCTTGATTTGAGGCTGCGTCATGGAAAAAGGGGCCTTAATGTAAAAATTAGTTTTTCTCTTATTTCTCTTCATCTAAAGGGCAGAATTTAATGAAATTTTGCACTTATATGATAAATGGGATGTCCTAGACCATATTTTATAAATATTGTGTGTGCAAAAAATCTGTCATTGGAAAAGGGGGCTTAATGTATGATAGCTTTTATTTTGTGACAAACACTTATTCGGGGAGCATAATCCGTCACTGACGGCTCTTGTTTAGACTACTTGCCGGAATGGCTATTTTTTGTGTTTGTTTATATGTCTAATTAAGATAAGCCACACTTTCTACTTGCCCAAAATCATTTTCACTTGCCCAGGGCTTTGGGCAAGTGGGTTATGTCGAAGACTGATATTGTTTGTATATGTATTGTTATTGGATGTATTTGCTGTGATTATAATCTCACTTCATTTGGTTGTGTTATCAGTATATATTATACTCTAGTCTACAAAATTATTATTTAAGTGTGTGTGTGTGTGTGTGTTTTTAAAGAAGTTATGTTGCAGTAAATTTCCAAAGCTTGAGTCTGCCAATCATGAATATAGAATCAAATATCGGCAAATTCTTCTTTTCTCTCAATATTTTTCCCTGATTATTCATAACCTACTTTGGACAAAAAAACATAGTCTTACTCGGGAAAGGGTAAACAGAACATAGGACTTCTTTGTTTTTAACATTGTGTATTATTTATAGATAATTATATCGTTGGTGGGATGTCAAAGTCTCATACCTCCAGCTTTTCCAAGCTGTAGTTACGAGGTTTTGACCCCCCATCAGTAATATTTATTTAATCAATTTTGTAAAACGCCATTGAACATGAACTGTCGTAAAAATAGGCGTTTAATCAAATATAAACGGTTTAAGTTTAAGTTTATAATTGCAAATGACTTTGAACAAATAGATGTTGAGTAAATGGGAATATCATATGATCAAACGTTGCTACAGTATTTGCAGTTGATGCATATCTTTCTTTTTCTGTGATTATCATCATTCTTCATTTGTATTGTCAGTAGTACATGTATATAAATACTCTAGTCATTACAAATGTATTTCAATTATGAATAACAATTATACATGTATGTTTGTGCTATGCATAAAAAGCAACAGATACTACTTTAACAATCTAGCATATAAAGTAACCATGGGGAGTTTTTATACAATTCTTAAGATTATAAAACTACATTCTGTTAGAGCTTTGTATTTTTTCATGGCCTTTTTCAAGTTTTCTGCTACGAATTGAAGCTGATTTCCAGCAATATGGACCAAGATCAGGTCCCATAAATTGTGGAGCCCGATCTTGGTCCATATTGTTTGAGCATGCTTTTGTATCTAGAGAGCAAAGATAACCACAAAATCTCAAAATTTGTCCAAGAACTTTCGATGGTTACTGTATCAGTCAGTGCTGCTTTTCGAGAAAAAACATGTTTTAATTAGTTGTCGTTTTGCTGAATTTCTTAAGCTTTAGACTGTCAAAAATAAACTTCGTTTCATAAGCAAACAGCTTGGTATGAATATAATGCTAAATGTTTAATTGTTTTGTCATTCTAAAATTTCTGTTGCTACATGTTGACTGATGATAACAGGTCTAGCTTATGCGTTTATTTTGAATAAAACTTTGAACTTAAAAAAACCCGTCTTGTTCTATTTATCATTTCAACACTTAATTGCTGATACTCTTATAGATATTGGTCTGATTTATCCAGCTGTATCACAGGATACAGCCAATAGTTGAGAATAACGACAAGAGTTGACCACTCCCGACATCCTTAATAGAGAAAGATGGTGGATATAGTTGAACTACCTTAAATAAAAGGCTCTAATGAGTAAAAAAGCTACTCTAGCAATATCGGCATAAAGTCGGCTCAAAATCGGCTGTATATCGGATAGCCGATATCGGACCGACATCTAGCCGGGTTGCACATCCGATGAAGGGCCGATGTAGGATTCCGATATCGGGCCGATATATAGGACGATATCGGGCCAATATCGGACCGATATGTAATGTTTGCTGGGTATTGTAGGTATGCAACAGCAACACAGCACAAAAATACCATTGCACAGGTAGTACGATGAAAAAAAAAAGAAATTTTGGGAAAAAATCTGTCCCAAACGAAGTAAAATTAACTGTCCTCAGTTCAAATCTTCTTTTAGCCATGGAAAGTACCGAAAAGTGGTTCTTTAGTCAATGATCCTGATCATGTAGGTCCGTAAAAGCAATACAACACATAAGTACCATTTTACAGGTACAACCTTGAAAAAAGAATTTTTTCGAAAAATGTTTCCCAAACGGTGAAAAATATGAATTTGCGCTATTTCAAAACTTCTTTTAGCCATGGAATGTACCGAAAAATAGTTTTTAGTACTGGATTCTGATATTGTAGGTATGTAACAGCAACACAGCACAAAATACAATTGTACAGGAAGTACGCCGAAAAAAAAATTGGGAAAAATCTGTCCCTGGAAACGATGTAAAATGAACTGTCCTCAGTTCAAATCTTCTTTTAGCCATGGAAAAACCAAAAAGTGGTTCTTTGGTCAAGGATCCTGAATATGTAGGTCCGTAACAGCAATACAACACAAAAGTACCATTTTAAAGGTACAACCTTGCAAAATAGAATTTTTCGAAAAATGTTTCCCAAACGGTGTAAAATATGAATTTGCAATATTTCAAAACTTCTTTTAACCATGGGATGTGTCGAAAAGTGGTTTTTAGTACTGGATCCTGATATTGTAGGTATTTAACAGCAACAGAGCACAAAAATACCATTGTACAGGTAGTACGCTGAAAAAAGAAATTTTGGGAAAAATCTGTCCCAAACGATGTAAAATTAACTGTCCTCATTTCAAATCTTCTTTTAGCTATGGAAAGTACCGAAAAGTGGTTCTTTAGTCAAGGATCCTGAACATGTAGGTCCGTTACAGCAATAAAACATAAAAGTACCATTTTAAAGGTACAACCTTGAAAAATAGAATTTAAAAAATAAATGTTTCCCAAACGGTGTAAAATATAAATTTGCACTATTTCAAAACTTCTTTTAGACATGGAATGTACCGAAAAAAAGAAATTTTGGGAAAAGTCTATCCCAAACGATGTATAATTAACTGCCCTCATTTCAAATCTTCTTTTAGCCATGGAAAGTACGGAAAAGTGGTTCTTTGGTCAAGGATCCTGATCATGTAGGTCTGTAACAGCAATACAACACAAAAGTACCATTTTAAAGGTACAACCTTGAAAAATAGAACTTTTCGAAAAATGTGTCCCAAACGGTGTAAAATATGAACTTACAATATTTCAAAACTCTTTTTAGCCAAGGAATGTACCCAAAAGTGGTTTTTAGTACTGAATCATGATATTGTAGGTATGTAACAGCAACACAGCACAAAAATACCATTGCACAGGTAGTACGCTGAAAAAAAGAAATTTTGGGAAAAGTGTGTCCCAAACGATGTAAATCAACTGTTCTCATTTCAAATCTTCTTTTAGCCATGGAAAGTACCGAAAAGTGGTTCTTTGGATACGGATCCTGATCATGTAGGTCCGTAACAGCAATACAACACAAAAGTACCATTTTAAAGGTACAACCTTGAAAAATAGAATTTTTCGAAAAATGAGTCCCAAACGGTGTAAAATGTGAATTTACAATATTTCAAAACTCCTTTTAGCCATGGAATGTACCGAAAAGTGGTTTTAGTACTGAATCCTGATATTGTAGGTATGTAACAGCAACACAGCACAAAAATACCATTGGACAGGTAGTACGCTGAAAAAAAGAAATTTTGGGACAAACCTGTACCAAACGATGTAAAATTAACTGTCCTCATTTCAAATCTTCTTTTAGCCATGGAAAGTATCGAAAAGTGGTTCTTTGGTCAAGGATCCTGATCATGTAGGTCCGTAATAGCAATACTACATAAAAAGTACCATTTTAAAGGTACAAGCTTGGAACATAGAATTTTTCGAAAAATGTGTCCCAAATGGTGTAAAATATGAACTTACAATATTTCAAAACCCCTTTTAGCCATGGAATGTACCGAAAAGGGTTTTTTTGTACTGAATCCTGATATTGAAGGTATGTAACAGCAAAACAGCACAAAAATACCATTGCACAGGTAGTACGCTGAAAAAAAAAAAAGAAATTTTGGGAAAAAATCTGCCCCAAACGATGTAAAATTAAGGGTTCTCATTTCAAATCTTCTTTTAGCCATGGAAAGTACGGAAAAGTGGTTCTTTGGTCAAGGATCCTGAATATGTAGGTCCGTAAAGGCAATACAACACAAAAGTACCATTTTAAAGGTACAACCTTGAAAAATAGAATTTTTCGAAAAATGTGTCCCAAATGGTGTAAAATATGAATTTACAATATTTCAAAACTCCTTTTAGCCATGGAATGTACCGAAAAGTGGTTTTTAGTACTAAATCCTTATCTTGTAGGTATGTAACTGCAACACAGCACAAAAAAACCCATTGCACAGGTAGTACGCTGAAAAAAAGAAATTTTGGGAAAAGTGTGTCCCAAACGATGTAAATCAACTGTTCTCATTTCAAATCTTCTTTTAGCCATGGAAAGTACCGAAAAGTGGTTCTTTGGATACGGATCCTGATCATGTAGGTCCGTAACAGCAATACAACACAAAAGCACCATTTTAAAGGTACAACCTTGAAAAATAGAATTTTTCGAAAAATGAGTCCCAAACGGTGTAAAATGTGAATTTACAATATTTCAAAACTCATTTTAGCCAAGGAATGTACCCAAAAGTGGTTTTTAGTACTGAATCATGATATTGTAGGTATGTAACAGCAACCCAGCACAAAAATACCATTGCACAGGTAGTACGCTGTAAAAAAGAAATTTTGGGAAAAGTGTGTCCCAAACGATGTAAATCAACTGTTCTCATTTCAAATCTTCTTTTAGCCATGGAAAGTACCGAAAAGTGGTTCTTTGGATACGGATCCTGATCATGTAGGTCCGTAACAGCAATACAACACAAAAGTACCATTTTAAAGGTACAACCTTGAAAAATAGAATTTTTCGAAAAATGAGTCCCAAACGGTGTAAAATGTGAATTTACAATATTTCAAAACTCCTTTTAGCCATGGAATGTACCGAAAATTGGTTTTAGTACTGAATCCTGATATTGTAGGTATGTAACAGCAACACAGCACAAAAATACCATTGCACAGGTAGTACGCTGAAAAAAAAAGAAATTTTGGGAAAAACCTGTACCAAACGATGTAAAATTAACTGTCCTCATTTCAAATCTTCTTTTAGCCATGGAAAGTACCGAAAAGTGGTTCTTTGGTCAAGGATCCTGATCATGTAGGTCCGTAATAGCAATACTACATAAAAAAAGTACCATTTTAAAGGTACAAGCTTGGAACATAAAATTTTTCGAAAAATGTGTCCCAAACGGTGTAAAATATGAACTTACAATATTTCAAAACCCCTTTTAGCCATGGAATGTACCGAAAAGGGGTTTTTTGTACTGAATCCTGATATTGAAGGTATGTAACAGCAATACAGCACAAAAATACCATTGCACAGGTAGTACGCTGAAAAAAAGAAATTTTGGGGAAAAATCTGCCCCAAACGATGTAACATTAAGGGTTCTCATTTCAAATCTTCTTTTAGCCATGGAAAGTACCGAAAAGTGGTTCTTTGGTCAAGGATCCTGAATATGTATATGTCCGTAACAGCAATACAACACAAAAGTACCATTTTAAAGGTACAACCTTGAAAAATAGAATTTTTCGAAAAATGTGTCCCAAATGGTGTCAAATGTGAATTTACAATATTTCAAAACTCCTTTTAGCCATGGAATGTACCGAAAAGTGGTTTTTAGTACTGAATCCTGATATTGAAGGTATGTAACAGCAACACAGCACAAAAATACAATTGCACAGGTAGTACGCTGAAAAAAAGAAATTTTGGGAAAAGTGTGTCCCAAACGATGTAAAATTAACTGTTCTCATTTTAAATCTTCTTTAACCATTGAAAGTACCGAAAAGTGGTTATTTGGTCAAGGATCCTGATCATGTAGGTCCGTAACAGCAATACAACACAAAAGTACCAATTTACAGGTACAACCTTGAAAAATAGAATTTTTCGAAAAATGTGTCCCAAACGGCGTAAAATATGATTTTACAATATTTCAAAACTCCTTTTAAACATGGAATGTACCGAAAAGTGGTTTTTAGTACTGTTCTTGTTCACATCAATTTCTGATATTGTAGGTATGTAAGAGCAACACAGCACAAAAATACCATTGCACAGGTATTACGCTGAAAAAAATTTTTTGGGAAAAACCGGTACGAAACGATGTAAAATTAACTGTCCTCATTTCAAATCTTCTTTTAGCCATGGAAAGTACGAAAAGTGGTTCTTTGGTAAAGGATCCTGATCATGTAGGTCCGTAACAGCAATACAACACAGAAGTACCATTTTAAAGGTACAACCTTGAAAAATAGAATTTTACGAAAAATGTGTCCCAAACGGTGTAATATGTAAATTTACCATATTTCAAACTCCTTTTAGCCACGGAACGTACCGAAAAGTGGGTTTTAGTACTGAATCCTGATATTGTAGGTATGTAACAGCAAAACAGCACAAAAATACCATTGCACAGGTAGTGCGCTGAAAAAAAAAGAAATTTTGGGAAAAACCTGTACCAAACGATGTAAAATAAACTGTCCTCATTTCATATCTTCTTTAACCATGGAAAGTACCGAAAAGTGGTTCTTTGGTCAAGGATCCTGATCATGTAGGTCCGTAACAGCAATACAACACAAAAGGACCATTTTAAAGGTACAACCTTGGAAAATAGATTTTTTCGAAAAGGGTGTCCCAAACGGTTTAAAATATGATTGTACAATATTTCAAAACTCCTTTTAGCCATGGAATGAATCGAAAAGTTGTTTTTTGTACTGAAATCTGGTATTGAAGGTATGTAACAGCAACACAGCACAAAAATACCATTGCACAGGTAGTACGCTGAAAAAAAGAAATTTAGGAAAAACCGGTACCAAACGATGTAAAATTACATCTTCTCATTTCAAATCTTCTTTTAGCCATGGAAAGTACCGAAAAGTGTTTCTTTGGTCAACGATTCTGATCATGTAGGCCCGTAACAGCAATACAACACGAAAGTACCATTTTAAAGATACAACCTTGAAAAAAAAGAATTTTTCGACAAATGTGTCCCAAACGGTGTAAAATATGAATTTACAATATTTCAAAACTCCTTTTAGCCATGGAATGTACCGACCTGAATCCTGATATTGTAGGTATGTAACAGCAACACAGCACAAAAATAGGCCTACCATTGCACAGGTAGTACCCTGAAAAAAAAGAAACTTTTGGAAAAACCTGTACCAAACGGTGTAAAATTAACTGTCCTCATTTCAAATCTTCTTTTAGCCATGGAAAGTACCGAAAAGTGGTTCTTTGGTCAAGGATCCTGATCATGTAGGTCCGTAACAGCAATACAACACAAAAGTAACATCTTAAAGGTATAACCTGGGAAAATAGACTTTTTCGAAGTATGTATCCCAATTGGTGTAAAATATGAATTTACAATATTTCAAAACTCCTTTTAGCAATAGAATGTACCGAAAAGTGGTTTTTAGTACTGAATCCTGGTATTGAAGGTATGTAACAGCAACACAGCACAAAAATACCATTGCACAGGTAGTACGCTGAAAAAAAGAAATTTTAGGAAAAGCCGGTACCAAACGATGTAAAATTAACTGTTCTCATTTCAAATCTTCTTTTAGCCATGGAAAGTACCGAAAAGTGGTTCTTTGGTCAAGGATCCTGATCATGTAGGTCCGTAACAGCAATACAACACAAAAGTACCATTTTAAAGGTACAACCTTGAAAAATATAATTTTTCGAAAAATGTGTCCCAAACGGTGTAAAATATGAATTTACAATATTTCAAAACTACTTTTAGCCATGGAATGTACCGAAAAGTGGTTTTTAGTACTGAATCCTGATATTGTAGGTATGTAACAGCAACAGAGCACAAAAATACCATTGCACGGGCAGTACGTTGAAAAAAAGAAATTTTGGGAAAAAACCTGTACAAAACGATGTAAAATTAACTGTTCTCATTTCAAATCTTCTTTTAGCCATGGAAAGTACCGAAAAGTGTTTCTTTGGTCAACGATTCTGATCATGTAGGCCCGTAACAGCAATACAACACGAAAGTACCATTTTAAAGATACAACCTTGAAAAATAGAATTTTTCGACATATGTGTCCCAAACGGTGTAAAATATGAATTTACAATATTTCAAAACTCCTTTTAGCCATGGAATGTACCGACCTGAATCCTGATATTGTAGGTATGTAACAGCAACACAGCACAAAAATACCATTTCACTGCAGGTAATACCCTGAAAAAAGAAACTTTGGGAAAAACCTGTACCAAACGGTGTAAAATTAACTGTCCTCATTTCAAATTTTCTTTTAGCCATGGAAAGTACCGAAAAGTGGTTCTTTGGTCAAGGATCCTGATATTGTAGGTCCGTAACAGCAATACAACACAAAAGTAACATCTTAAAGGTATAACCTGGGAAAATAGACTTTTTCGAAGTATGTATCCCAATTGGTGTAAAATATGAATTTACAATATTTCAAAACTCCTTTTAGCAATGGAATGTACCGAAAAGTGGTTTTTAGTACTGAATCCTGGTATTGAAGGTATGTAACAGCAACACAGCACAAAAATACCATTGCACAGGTAGTACGCTGAAAAAAAGAAATTTTAGGAAAAGCCGTTACCAAACGATGTAAAATTAACTGTTCTCATTTCAAATCTTCTTTTAGCCATGGAAAGTACCGAAAGTGGTTCTGTGGTCAAGGATCCTGATCATGTAGGTCCGTAACAGCAATACAACACAAAAGTACCATTTTAAAGGTACAACCTTGAAAAATATAATTTTTCGAAAAATGTGTCCCAAACGGTGTAAAATATGAATTTACAATATTTCAAAACTACTTTTAGCCATGGAATGTACCGAAAAGTGGTTTTTAGTACTGGATCCTGATATTGTAGGTATGTAACAGCATCACAGCACAAAAACAACATTGTACAGGTAGTACGCTGAAAAAAGAAATTTTGGGAAAAGTGTGTCCCAAACGATGTAAAATTAACTGTTCTCATTTCAAATCTTCTTTTAGCCATGGAAAGTACCGAAAAGTGGTTCTTTGGTCAAGGATCCCGATTATGTAGGTCCGTAACAGCAATACAACACAAAAGTACCATTTTAAAGGTACAACCTTAAAAAATAGAAGTTTTCGAAAAATGTGTCCCAAACGGTGTAAAATATGATTTTACAATATTTCAAAACTCCTTTTAGCCATGGAATGTACCGAAAAGTGGTTTTAGTACTGAATCCTGATATTGTAGGTATGTAACAGCATCACAGCACAAAAATACCGTTGCACAGGTAGTACGCTGAAAAAAAGAAATTTTGGGAAAAACCTGTCCCAAACGTTGTAAAATTAACTGTCCTTATTTCAAATCTTCTTTTAGCCATGGAAAGTACCGAAAAGTGGTCCTTTGGTCAACGATCCTGATCAGGTATGTCCGTAACAGCAATACAACACAAAAGTACCATTTTAAAGGTACAACCTTGAAAAATAGAATTTTTCGAAAAATGTGTCCCAATTTAAACGGTGTAATATATAAATTTACCATATTTCAAATCTCCTTTTAGCCATGGAATGTACCGAAAAGTGGGTTTTAGTACTGAATCCTGATATTTTAGGTATAAACAGCAACACAGCACAAAAAGACCATTGCACAGGTAGTACGCTGAAAAAAAGAAATTTTGGGAAAAACCTGTACCAAACGAAGTAAAATTGACTGTCCTCATTTCAAATCTTCTTTTAGCCATGGAAAGTACCAAAAAGGGGTCCTTTGCTCAAGGATCCTGATCATGTAGGTACGTAACAGCAATACAACACGAAAATACCATTTTAAATGTACAACCTTGAAAAATAGAATTTTTCGAAAAATGTGTCCCAAACGGTGTAAAATATAAATTTACCATATTTCAAAACTCCTTTTATCCATGGAATGTACCGAAAAGTGGGTTTTAGATATTGTAGGTATGTAAGAGCAACAGAGCACAAAAATACCATTGCACAGGTAGTACGCTGAAAAAAAGACATTTTAGGAAAAACCGGTACCAAACGATGTAAAATTAACTGTCCTCATTTCAATTCTTCTTTTAGCCATGGAAAGTACCGTAAAGTGGTTCTTTGGTCAAGGATCCTGATCATGTAGGTCCGTAACAGCAATCCAACACAAAAGTACCATTTTAAAGGTACAACCTTGAAAAATAGAATTTTTCGAAAAATGTGTCCCAAACGGTGTAAAATATGAATTAACAATATATCAAAACTCCTTTTAGCCATGGAATGTACCGAAAAGTGGTTTTTAGTACTGAATCCTGATATTGTAGGTATGTAACAGCAAAACAGCACAAGAATACCATTGCACAGGTAGTACGCTGAAAAAAAAGAAATTTTGGGAATAACCTGTACCAAACGATTTAAAATTAAGAGTCCTCATTTCAAATCTTTTTTAGCCATGGAAAGTACCGAAAAGTGGTTCTTTGGTCAAGGATCCTGATCATGTAGGTCCGTAACAGCAATACAACACAAAAGTACCATTTTAAAGGTACAACCTTGGAAAATAGATTTTTTTTTCGAAAAATGTGTCCCAAACGGTGTAAAATATGATTTTACAATATTTCAAAACTCCTTTTATCCATGGAATGTACCGAAAAGTGGTTTTTAGTACTGAATCCTGATATTGTAGCTATGTAAAAGCAACATAGCACAAAAATACCATTGCACAGGTAGTACGCTGAAAAAAAGAAATTTTGGGAAAAACCTGTACCAAACGATGTAAAATTAACTGTCCTCATTTCAAATCTTCTTTTAGCCATGGAAAGTACCGAAAAGTGGTTCTTTGGTCAAGGATCCTGATCATGTAGGTCCGTAACAGCAATACAACACAAAAGTACCATTTTAAAGGTACAACCTTGAAAAATAGAATTTTTCGAAAAATGTGTCCCAAACGGTGTAATATGTAAATTTACCATATTTCAAAACTCCTTTTAGCCATGGAACGTACCGAAAAGTGGATTTTAGTACTGAATCCTGATATTGTAGGTATGTAACAGCAACACCGCACAAAAATACCATTGCACAGGTAGTACGCTGAAAAAAAGAAATTTTGGGAAAAACCTGTACCAAACGATGTAAAATTAACTGTCCTCATTTCAAATCTTCTTTAACCATGGAAAGTACCGAAAAGTGGTTCTTTGGTCAAGGATCCTGATCATGTAGGTCCGTAACAGCAATACAACACAAAAGTACCATTTTAAAGGTACAACCTTGGAAAATAGATTTTTTTCGAAAAGGGTGTCCCAAACGGTTTAAAATATGATTTTACAATATTTCAAAACTCCTTTTAGCCATGGAATGTATCGAAAAGTGTTTTTGTACTGAAATCTGGTATCGAAGGTATGTAACAGCAACACAGCACAAAAATACCATTGCACAGGTAGTACGCGGAAAAAAAAGAAATTTAGGAAAAACCGGTACCAAACGATGTAAAATTAACTGTTCTCATTTCAAATCTTCTTTTAGCCATGGAAAATACCGAAAAGTGTTTCTTTGGTCAACGATTCTGATCATGTAGGCCCGTAACAGCAATACAACACAAAAGTACCATTTTAAAGATACAACCTTGAAAAAAAAAGAATTTTTTGACAAATGTGTCCCAAACGGTGTAAAATATGAATTTGCAATATTTGAAAACTCCTTTTAGCCATGGAATGTACCAACCTGAATCCTGATATTGTAGGTATGTAACAGCAACACAGCACAAAAATACCATTGCACAGGTAGTACGCTGAAAAAAAGAAACTTTGGGAAAAACCTGTACCAAACGATGTAAAATTAACTGTCCTCATTTCAAATTTTCTTTTAGCCATGGAGAGTACCGAAAAGTGGTTCTTTGGTCAATGATCCTGATCATATAGGTCCGTAACAGCAATACAACACAAAAGTAC
This sequence comes from Fragum sueziense, assembly GCA_963680895.1. Lineage (NCBI taxonomy): Eukaryota > Metazoa > Mollusca > Bivalvia > Cardiida > Cardiidae > Fragum > Fragum sueziense. The sequence goes on from OY804606.1 coordinate 34,107,376, forward strand.
CATCTTAAAGGTACAACCTTGGAAAATAGATATTTTCGAAATATGTATCCCAATTGGTGTAAAATATGAATTTATAATATTTCAAAACTCCTTTTAGCAATAGAATGTACCGAAAAGTGGTTTTTAGTACTGAATCCTGGTATTGAAGGTATATAACAGCAACACAGCAAAAAAATACCATTGCACAGGTAGTACGCTGAAAAAAAGAATTTTTAGGAAAAACCGGTACCAAACGATGTAAAATTAACTGTTCTCATTTCAAATCTTCTTTTAGCCATGGAAAGTACCGAAAAGTGGTTCTTTGGTCAAGGATCCTGATCATGTAGGTCCGTAACAGCAATACAACACAAAAGTACCATTTTAAAGGTACAGCCTTGGAAAATAGATTTCTTTCGAAAAATGTGTCCTAATTGGTGTAAAATATGAATTTACAATATTTCAAAACTCCTTTTAGCCATAGAATGTACCGAAAAGTGGTTTTTTGTACTGAATCCTGCTATTGAAGGTATATAACAGCAACACTGCACAAAAATACCATTACACAGGTAGTACGCTGAAAAAAAGATTTTTTGGGAAAAATCTGTCCCAAATGGTGTAAAATTAACTGTCATCATTTCAAATCTTCTTTTAGCCATGGAAAGTACCGAAAAATGGTTCTTCAGTCAAGGATCCTGATCATGTAAGTCCGTTCCAGCAATACAGCACAAAAGTACCATTTTAAAGGCATAACTTTAAAAAAATTCGAAAAATGTTTCCCATACGGTGTAAAATATGAATTTGCACTATTTCAAAACTTCTTTTAGCCATGGAATGTACCGAAAAGTGGTTTTTAGTACTGGATCATGATAGTCTTGGTATGTAACAGCAACACAACACAAAAATACCATTGTACAGGTAGTACGCTGAAAAAAAAATTTTGGGGGAAAATCTGTCCAAAACGATTTAAAATTAACTGTCCTCATTTCAAATCTTTTTCTATCCACGGAAAGTACCGAAAAGGGGTTCTTTAGTCAAGGATACTGATCATGTAGGTCCGTAACAGCAATACAACACAAAAGTACCATTTTAAAGATACATTATGTTCAACCTTGAAAAATGGAATTTTTCGAAAAATGTGTCCCAAACGGTGTAAAATATGAATTTGCACTATTTCAAAACTTCTTTTAGCTATGGAATGAACCGAAAAGTGGGTTTTAGTACTGAATCCTGATATTGAAGGTATGTAACAGCAACACAGCACAAAAATACCATTGTACAGGTAGTACGCTGAAAAAAAGATTTTTTGGGAAAAATCTGTCCCAAATGGTGTAAAATTAACTGTCATCATTTCAAATCTTCTTTTAGCCATGGAAAGTACCGAAAAGTGGTTTTTTAGTCAAGGATCCTGATCATGTAGGTCCGTAACAGCAAAACAACACAAAAATACCTTTGTACAGTTTTACGCTAAAAAAAGAAATTTTGGGAAAAATCTGTCCCAAACGATGTAAGATTAACTGTCCTCATTTCAAATCTTTTTTTAGCCATTCCAAAAAGTGGTTCTTTGGTCAAGGATTCTGATCATGTAGGTCCGTAACAGCAATACAAAACAAAAGTACCATTTTAAAGGTACAACCTTGAAAAAGGAATTTTTCGAAACATGTTTCATAAACGGTGTAAAATGTGAATTTGCACTATTTCAAAGCTTCTTTTAGCCATGGAATGTACCGAAAAGTGATTTTTAGTACTGGATCCTGATATTGTAGGTATGTAACAGCAACACAGCAAAATAATACCATTGTACATGTAGTACGCTGAAAAAAAGAAATTTTGGGAAAAATCTATCCCAAACGATGTAAAAAAATGGGTTGCAATAAGGGGTCAAAAAATAGATTTTCTTTAAATTTTGTTGATTGATAGGGTTACATAATATCTTTAATTTGTATGTGTAAAAAATCTGGTTTCGGCTGATTTTCCGAGATATGGGTAAATAAAGTGGGTGGGGTAAGATGGACTGAAACACAGTAGGGGTCATTCTAAGTCGCTTATCTTTCTTATTTTTAGCCCCAAATGCGTGCGAATTTGTATGTGTGTCTTGTGATATATGCGTTAAACATTTATGGGCTTATATTTGATATTCCATGTATATCTTTTCCGTAATATTCATTCTTCTTTCTTTCGCAAAATTTTGCTATTTTTTGACGACCAACTTTACCAAACTATCTCCATACATTTTATTTGAAACTCGATTTCTATGAAACTTTACAGATGTATTATCCAGATATTAATATAACTTTGTGTGAAATTTGAAAGAAAAGCGTTGGCCCGGTGTTGATATATTTGACCTTGACCTTCAAAATAACATCAAATTCGGGAATGTCCGTTAAAACTACGCATTGTTAGGAAAATGGTTATGGTTGAATGGCATGTGACAGCCCATTCATTAAAGAATGCATTTCACATATGATTGGGTTTTTTATAGTATGAATTTACCGTTAAAATTGATATACTCAATTTAATAAACTTGGTCACCTCTCAGAGTTACCCGGTCATTTCATCTAATGAAATCATTGATAGACAGATATTTGTTTAAGGCCTGTCTATACATTTAACACTATTTTCTTTTTGTTGATATTATATAACGTTATATAAATATTTAGCTTAAGTTAATTAATTGTAAGCATATTTGGTCATTTAGTAAAATCATTCACAATGCGTCTTCTTTGTAACCATTTAAGAAATACAATCTGAAAATGATTAGTTTTCTCCTAGCAAATTGATAATTCTTGTCCATCATGAGATAAGTGAATATAAACTCTTAGACAATTCAAGTTGCATATAAATCTTTGGTAGTTCTAGCAATCTTAACATAATGCTAATATTTAATTTCACTCACCTGTGGTAGTAATATTAATCACAGCGCTTTCCGCGTAGACATGTTTCATGTACAATATTTAGTTTGATAAGAAAACTGAGAAGTAAAAAGAATTTCTTTTCTTTCCCTGTATGTAAGATGGAGTACCTTTCACAAATTCGTTTAATTCATGTTCCGCTACCTCAGCCAGTCTCTCTGTAGCAGTGTTAATACCGTTCACTATGGTTCTCATCGACGCATCCTGCTTGTGTAACTTGGGATTTCCCTTTAATTCACCTGCTCTTGGGTATCTTGGAATTAGGTAGTGTTGCATGTCTTTCGAAATTGCACCCTCCCTATACATTCTGTTGACTAATTTTTTGACAACCTTTAGTGCTTTATCTGCCCTGTAACTGTCCGTTTCCTGGTAAGAGTTACTACTTTCCATCTCGTCCCGAAGCTTGCTGATATAGTCTTCTTTGTTGACGATGACTACACCTGAACCATTGTCTGCCGGTCGAATTATTATTTTATCATTGTGAAGTAACTCGTGCATTGCAGCATTCTCCTGTTTCGAGAGGTTAAGACTTTTTGATGGCATCAGCCCTGCTACTACATCGTTTTTTACCACTTCAATGTATGTGTCCAGCCACGAATCCCTCCCCTTCTCTGGCGTGAAATCACTCTTCTTCTTCTCCTTAAACTTCTCCTTTGGTCCCTCCTTCTCCTCTCTGTCTTGCCCAAAGAAATACTCCCTAAATCAAATTCTTCGTTCCCATTCAGCAAGGTCTGCCAGTATCCTTGAAACGTCTGCTGATTTTCTGTCAGGAACAAACGTTAACCCCTTTGAAAGTAAACGCTTCTGGCCCTCTGTGAACGGGTAGTCAGACAGATTGGTTACCACCTCAGGTTGTATGTCATTCCCCTTCTTCTTCTCACTCTATTGTCTATTTCGTCTGACATTGTTTTTTCTTTGTCTGTTCTCAAAAATTGTTTTCTCTGCTTTTGACTTTTGTTCTTTGGTGGTTTCATGCAGGGTTGAATCAATATCAAAATCTGGTACTTCTGCACATTTCTCACTGTGGTACTTTGTATTATTTTGGGTTTCACAGTTTTGGTCGTTTTCCGCTCTTGTACTCAATTCAAACCAATCAATTTTGGAACTGTTTATGTGTGACTGTCCCTGTGATTCACCATTGATTAGTTTAATCTTCTGCAGTATGTCGAAATGGTTCCCATTCATTAATATGTGTACCCCCAAGTCATAATCTGTAGGGTAATCTGTTGGCCTAAATGTATTCCACTGAGGAATCTCATTCAAATGCTGAGTCACCGATATACTGACCTTGTAAATTTCTGCTGCTACAATGATTTCCGCTTCAGTTGCCCAAGAAGAAAGCCTACCATCGGCGTACCGTTGCTCTGTAATGTGCTCTTCTACGTCTCCATCAATGTAGCATTGATATTTAACTTTATTCCGCTCCAAGTGATCTACCACTCTCTTCCGTATTTCTCTATGGTGTTCCTCGTTGCTAAATTTATAATAGCTGATACACCTATAGAAGCAATTACCATCTCCCACCATATCATATTCCTGATCATATTCGAAGTGTTTGCCTAACGTTAGCAGAATACTTCAGAGACATATGGGAATTCTGCATAAATCGGATAGGATGCAGGAAGTGTTCAGGGAAGAACCAATGGCAGCATACAGGAGAGACCAAAACCTAGAAGACATTCTTGCGCACGGGAAACTGAAAAGAGATATGCCCAGACAAAAAACAGCGTGTAAAGCAGGTTGCAAGGTTTGTGAGATACAGACAGGACCGGACTCTCTGTGCACTGAGAGGGACAGAGTTTATGGCATTAAGTGCACAAAATGTGAAAAGGTGGTGTATGTGGGCGTGACTGGTCGGAAATTAAAAGAGAGGATCGAGGAACACCTACGAGACATTAGACTTAATAGGGACAAGGCTGTTGCTGAACATTTTAATTCAGATAGGCACAAGATAGACAATACGCAGGTATTGGTACTTGAGAAAGTCCATGGACAGTCGAAAGCACTGAGACTAATTCGGGAGAGTGAATGGATAAAGAAACTGGACACCAAATTTCCTTCTGGACTCAATTCAAGAGAAGTACGCCATGTAGGGATCATGTAGGTCCGTAAAAGCAATACAACATAAAGTACCATTTTAAAGGTACAACCTTGAAAAATAGAATTTTTCGAAAAATGTTTCCCAAACGGTGTAAAATATGAATTTGCACTATTTTAAAACTTCTTTTAGCCATGGAATGTACCGAAAAGTGGGTTTTAGTACTGGATCCTGATATTGTAGGTATATAACAGCAACACAGCACAAAAAATACCATTGTACCGGTAGTACTCTGAAAAAAGGAATTTTGGGAAAAATCTGTCCCAAACGATAAAAGAATAACTGTCCTCATTTCAAATCTTCTTTTAGCCAAGAGAATTACCGAAAAGTGGTTCTTTAGTCAAGGATCCTGATCATGTAGGTCCTTAACAGCAATACAACACAAAAGTACCATTTTAAAGGTACAACCTTGAAAAATAGAATTTTTCGAAAAATGTGTCGCAAACGGTGTAAAATATGAATTTGCACTATTTCAAAACTTCTTTTAGTCATGGAATGTACCGTATAGTGGTTTTAGTACTGGATCCTGATATTGTAGGTATATAACAGCAAAACAGCACAAAAATACCATTGTACAGGTAGTACTCTGAAAAAGAAAGAAATTTTGGGAAAAATCTGTCCCAAACGATGTAAGATTAACTGTCCTCATTTCAAATCTTCTTTTAGCCGTGGAAAGTACCGAAATGTGGTTCTTTAGTCAAGGATCCTGATCATGTAGGTCCGTAACAGCAATACAACACAAAAGTACCATTTTAAAGGTACAACCTTAAAAAATAGAATTTTTCGAAATATGTGTCCCAAACGGTGTAAAATATGAATTTGCACTATTTCAAGACTTCTTTTAGTCATGGAATGTACCGAAAAGTGGTTTTTAGTACTGGATCCTGATATTGTATGTATATAACAGCAACACAGCACAAAAATACCATTGTACCGGTAGTACTCTAAAAAAGGAATTTTGGGAAAAATATGTCCCAAACGATATAAGAATAACTGTCCTCATTTCAAATCTTCTTTTAGCCATGGAAAGTACCGAAATGTGGTTCTTTAGTCAAGGATCCTGATCATGTAGGTCCGTAACAGCAATACAACACAAAAGTACCATTTTAAAGGTACAACCTTAAAAAATAGAATTTTTCGAAATATGTGTCCCAAACGGTGTAAAATATGAATTTGCACTATTTCAAAACTTCTTTTAGTCATGGAATGTACCGAAAGGTTGTTTTTAGTACTGGATCCTGATATTGTATGTATATAACAGCAACACAGCACAAAAATACCATTGTACCGGTAGTACTCTAAAAAAGGAATTTTGGGAAAAATATGTCCCAAACGATATAAGAATAACTGTCCTCATTTCAAATCTTCTTTTAGCCATGGAAAGTACCGAAAAGTGGTTCTTTAGTCAAGGATCCTGATCATGTAGGTCCGTAACAGCAAAACAACAAAAAAATACCATTTTAAAGGTACAACCTTGAAAAATAGAATTTTTCGAAAAATGTTTCCCAAACGGTGTAAAATATGAATTTGCACTAATTCAAAACTTCTTTTAGGCTTGGAATGTACCGAAAAGTGGTTTTTAGTACGGGATCCTGATATTGTAGGTATATAACAGCAACACAGCACAAAATACCATTGTACAGATAGTACTCTGAAAAAAAAGAAATTTTGGGAAAAATCTGTCCCAAACGATGTAAGATTAACTGTCCTCATTTCAAATCTTCTTTTAGCCGTGGAAAGTACCAAAAAGTGGTTCTTTAGTCAAGGATCCTGATCATGCAGGTCCGAAACAGCAATACAACACAAAAGTACCATTTTAAAGGTACAACCTTGAAAAATAAAATTTTTCGAAAAATGTTTCCCAAACGGAGCAAAATATGAATTTGCACTATTTCAAAACTCCTTTTTACCATGGAATGTACCGAAAAGTGGGTTTTAGTTCTGGATCCTGATATTGTAGGTATATAACAGCAACACAGCACAAAAATACCATTGTACAGGTAGTACTCTGAAAAAAGGAATTTTGGGAAAAATCTGTCCCAAACGATGTAAAATTAACTGTCCTCATTTCAAATCTTCTTTTAGCCGTGGAAAGTACCGAAAAGTGGTTCTTTAGTCAAGGATCCTGATCATGTAGGTCCGTAACAGCAATACAACACAAAAGTACCATTTTAAATGTACAACCTTGAAAAATAGAATTTTTCGAAAAATGTTTCCCAAACGGTGCAAAATATGAATTTGCACTATTTCAAAACTTCTTTTAGCCATGGAATGTACCGAAAAGTGGTTTTTAGTAATGGATCCTGATATTGTAGGTATATAACAGCAAAACAGCACAAAAATACCATTGTACAGGTAGTACTTTGAAAAAAGGAATTTTGGGAAAAATCTGTCCCAAACGATGTAAGATTAACTGTCCTCATTTCAAATCTTCTTTTAGCCGTGGAAAGTACCAAAAAGTGGTTCTTTAGTCAAGGATCCTGATCATGCAGGTCCGAAACAGCAATACAACACAAAAGTACCATTTTAAAGGTACAACCTTGAAAAATAAAATTTTTCGAAAAATGTTTCCCAAACGGAGCAAAATATGAATTTGCACTATTTCAAAACTCCTTTTTACCATGGAATGTACCGAAAAGTGGGTTTTAGTTCTGGATCCTGATATTGTAGGTATATAACAGCAACACAGCACAAAAATACCATTGTACAGGTAGTACTCTGAAAAAAGGAATTTTGGGAAAAATCTGTCCCAAACGATGTAAAATTAACTGTCCTCATTTCAAATCTTCTTTTAGCCGTGGAAAGTACCGAAAAGTGGTTCTTTAGTCAAGGATCCTGATCATGTAGGTCCGTAACAGCAATACAACACAAAAGTACCATTTTAAATGTACAACCTTGAAAAATAGAATTTTTCGAAAAATGTTTCCCAAACGGTGCAAAATATGAATTTGCACTATTTCAAAACTTCTTTTAGCCATGGAATGTACCGAAAAGTGGTTTTTAGTAATGGATCCTGATATTGTAGGTATATAACAGCAAAACAGCACAAAAATACCATTGTACAGGTAGTACTTTGAAAAAAGGAATTTTTGGAAAAATCTGTCCCAAACGATGTAAGAATAACTGTCCTCATTTCAAATCTTCTTTTAGCCATGGAAAGTACCGAAAAGTGGTTCTTTAGTCAAGGATCCTGATCATGTAGGTCCGTAACAGCAATACAACACAAAAGTACCATTTTAAAGGTACAACCTTGAAAAATAGAATTTTTCGAAAAATGTTTACCAAACGGTGCAAAATATGAATTTGCACTATTTTAAAACTTCTTTTAGCCATGGAATGTACAGAAAAGTGGTTTTTAGTACTGGATCCTGATATTGTAGGTATATAACAGCAAAACAGCACAAAAATACCATTGTACAGGTAGTACTCTGAAAAAAAAGAAATTTTGGGAAAAATCTGTCCCAAACGATGTAAGATTAACTGTCCTCATTTCAAATCTTCTTTTAGCCATGGAAAGTACCGAAAAGTGGTTCTTTAGTCAAGGATCCTGATCATGTAGGTCCGTAACAGCAATACAACACAAAAGTACCATTTTAAAGGTACAACCTTGAAAAATAGAATTTTTCGAAAAATGTGTCCCAAACGGTGTAAAATATGAATTTACACTATTTCAAAACTTCTTTTAGTCATGGAATGTACCGAAAAGTGGTTTTTTGTACTGGATCCTGATATTGTAGGTATATAACAGCAACACAGCACAAAAATACCATTGTACAGGTAGTACTCTGAAAAAAGGAATTTTGGGAAAAATCTGTCCCAAACGATGTAAGAATAACTGTCCTCATTTCAAATCTTCTTTTAGCCGTGGGAAGTACCGAAAAGTGGTTCTTTAGTCAAGGATCCTGATCATGTAGGACCGTAACAGCAATACAACACAAAAGTACCATTTTAAAGATACAACCTTGAAAAATAGAATTTTTCGAAACATGTTTCCCAAACGGTGTAAAATATGAATTTGCACTAATTCAAAACTTTTTTTAGGCATGGAATGTACCGAAAAGTGGTTTTAGTACTGGATCCTGATATTGTATGTATGTAACAGCAACACAGCACAAAAATACCATTGTACAGGCAGTACGCTAAAAAAAGAAATTTTGGGAAAAATCTGTCCCTAACGATGTGAAATTAACTGCCCTCAATTCAAATCTTCTTTTAGCCAACGAAAGTACCGAAAAGTGGTTCTTTAGTCAAGGATCCTGATCATATAGGTCCGTAATGTTCAGCAATACAACACAAAAGTACCATTTTAAAGGTGCAACCTTGAAAAATAGAATTTTTCGAAAAATGTGTCCCAAACGGTGTAAAATATGAATTTGCACTATTTCAAAACTTATTTTAGTCATGGAATGTACCGAAAAGTGGTTTTTAGTACTGGATCCTGATATTGTAGGTATATAACAGCAACACAGCACAAAAAATACCATTGTACCGGTAGTACTCTGAAAAAAGAAATTTTGGGAAAAATCTGTCCCAAGCGATGTAAGAATAACTGTCCTCATTTCAAATCTTCTTTTAGCCATGGAAAGTACCGAAAAGTGGTTCTTTAGTCAAGATACCTGATCATGCAGGTCCGAAACAGCAATACAACACAAAAGTACCATTTTAAAGGCACAACCTTGAAAAACAGAATTTTTCGAAAAATGTTTCCCAAACGGTGCAAAATATGAATTTGCACTATTTCAAAACTCCTTTTTACCATGGATTGTACCGAAAAGTGGTTTGTAGTACTGGATCCTGATATTGTAGGTATGTAACAGCAACACGGCACAAAAAATACCATTGCACAGGTAGTACTTTGAAAAAGGAAATTTTGGGAAAAATCTGTCCCAAACGATGTAAGATTAACTCTCCTCATTTCAAATCTTCTTTTAGCCGTGGAAAGTACCGAAAAGTTGTTTTTTAGTCAAGGATCCTGATCATGTAGGTCCGTAACAGCAATACAACACAAAAGAACCATTTTAAAGGTACAACCTTGAACCATAGATTTTTTTTCGGAAAATGTTTCCCAAACGGTGTAAAATATGAATTTGCACTATTTCAAAACTTCTTTTAGCCATGGAATGTACCGAAAAGTGGTTTTTAGTACTGGATCCTGATATTGTAGGTATGTAACAGCAACATAGCACAAAAATACCATTGTACCGGCAGTAGGCTGAAAAAAAAGAAATTTTGTGAAAAATCTGTCCCAAAAAGAAAAATTAACTGTCCTCATCTCAAATCTTCTTTTAGCCATGAAAAGTACCGAAAAGTGGTTCTTTAGTCAAGGATCCTGATCATGTAGGTCCGTAATAGCAATACAACACAAAGTATAATATTAAAGGTACAACCTTGAACAATAGATTTTTTTCGAAAAATGTGTCCCAAACGGTGTAAAATATCAATTTGCAATATTCAAAACTTCTTTTAGCCCTGGAATGTACCGAAAAGTGGTTTTTAGTACTGGATCCTGATATTGTAGGTATGTAACAGCAACACAGCACAAAAGTACCATTTACCGGTGTTAGGCTGAAAAAAAAGAAATTTTGTGAAAAATCTATCCCAAACGATGTAAAATTAACTGTCCTCATCTCACATCTTCTTTTATCCATGTAAAGTACCGAAAAGTGGTTCTTTAGTCAAGGATCCTTATCATGTAGATCCGGAACAGCAATACAACAAAAAGTACCATTTTAAAGGTACAACCTTGAAGAACTTTTTTTCGAAAAATGTGTCCCAAACGGTGTTGAATATGAATCTGCAATATTTCAAAACTTCTTTTAGCCTTGGAATGTACCGAAAAGTGGTTTTTAGTACTGGATCCTGATATTGTAGGTATGTAAAAGCAACACGGCACAAAAATACCATTGTACCGGTAGTAGGCTGAAAAAAAGAAATTTTGGGAAAGATTTGTCAAAAACGATGTAAAATTAACTGTCCTCATCTCAAATCTTCGTTTAACCATAGAAAGTACCGAAAAGTGGTTCTTTTGGCAAGGATCCTGATCATGTAGGTCCGAAACAGCAATACAACACAAAACTACCATTTTAAAGGTACAAACTTGAAAAAAAGATTTTTTTCGAAAAATGTGTCCCAAACGGTGTAAAATATGAATTTGCAATATTTCAAAACTTCTTTTAGCCATTGAATGTACCAAAAAGTGGTTTTTAGTACTGGATCCTGATATTGTAGGTATGTAACAGCAACACAGCACAAAATACCATTGTACCGGTGGTAGGCTGAAAAAAAAAGAAATTTTGTGAAAATTCTGTCCCAAACGATGTAAAATTAACTGTTCTCATCTAAAATCTTCTTTTAGCCATGGAAAGTACCGAAAAGTTGTTCTTTAATCAAGGATCTTGATCATGTAAGTCCGTAACAGCAACACAACACAAAAGTACCATTTTAAAGGCACAACCTTGAAAAATAGATTTTTTTGAAAAATGTGTCCCAAACGGTGTAAAATATGAATTTGCAATATTTCAAAACTTCTTTTAGCCAGGGAATGTACCGAAAAGCGGTACCGGTGGTAGGCTGAAAAAAAAAGAAATATGGTGAAAAATCTGTCTCAATACGAAGTTTTGGGAAATATCTGTCCCAAACTATGTAAAATTAACTGTCCTCATATTGAATCTTCTTTCAGCCATGGAAAGTACCGAAAACTTGTTCTTTAATCAAGGATCTTGATCATGTAGGTCCGTAACAGCAACACAACACAAAAGTACCATTTTAAAGGTACAACCTTGAAAATAGATTTTTTCGAAAAATGTTTCCGAATCGGTGTAAAATATGACTTTGCTAAATTTCTAAACTTCTTTTAGCCATGAAATGTACCAAAAAGTGTTTTAGTACTGTATCCTGATATTGTAGGTATGTAACAGCAAGACACCACAAAAATACCATTGTACAGGTGGTAGGCTGAAAAAACAAGAAATTTTGTGAAAAATCTGTCCCATACGATGTAAAATTAACTGTCCTCATCTCAAATCTTCTTTTAGCCGTGGAAAGTACCGAAAAGTGGTTCTTTGGTCAAGGAACTTGATCATGTAGGTCCGTAACAGCAATACAACACAAAAGTACCATTTTAAAGGTACAACCTCGAAAAATAGAATTTTTCGAAAAATGTGTCCCAAACGGTGTAAAATATGAATTTACAATATTTCAAAACTCCCATTTGCCATGGAAGGTACCGAAAAGAGGTTTTTAGTACTGAATCCTGATATTGTAGGTATGTAACAGCAACAGAGCAAAAAAATACCATTGCACAGGTAGTACGCTGAAAAAAAAAGAAATTTTGGGAAAAATCTGTCCCAAACGATGTAAAATTAACTGTTCTCATTTCGAATATTCTTTTAGCAATGGAAAGTACTGAAAAGTGGTTCTTTGGTCAAGGATCCTGATCATGTAGGTCCGTAACAACAATACAACACAAAAGTACCATTTTTAAGGTATAACCTTGAAAAATAGAATTTTTCGAAAAATGTGTCCCAAACGGTGTAAAATATGAATTTACAATATTTCAAAACTCCCATTAGCCATGGAATGTACCGAAAAGAGGTTTTTAGTACTGAATCCAGATATTGTAGGTATGTAACAGCAACAGAGCAAAAAATACCATTGCACAGGTAGTATGCTGAAAAAAAAAGAAATTTTGGGAAAAGTCTGTCCCAAACGATGTAAAATTAACTGTTCTCATTTCAAATATTCTTTTAGCAATGGAAAGTACCGAAAAGTGGTTCTTTGGTCAAGGATCCTGATCATGTAGGTCCGTAACAGCAATACAACACAAAAGTACCATTTTAAAGGTACAACCTTGAACAATAGGTTTTTTTTTCGAAAAATGTGTCAAAAAGGGTGTAAAATATGAATTTGCAATATTTCAAAACTTCTTTTAGCCATGGAATGTACCGAAAAGTGGTTTTTAGTGCTTGATCCTGATAGTGTAGGTATGTAACAGCAACACAGCACAAAAATACAATTGTACCGGTAGTAGGCTGAAAAAAAAAGATATTTTGTGAAAAATCTGTCCCAAACGATGTAAAATTAACTGTCCTCATCTCAAATCTTCTTTTAGCCTTGGAAAGTACCGAGAAGTCGTTCTTTAGTCAAGGATCCTGATCATGTAGGTCCGTAACAGCAATATAAATCAAAAGTACCATTTTAAAGGAACAACCTTGAAAAATAGAATTTTTCGAAAAATGTGTCCCAAACGGTGTAAAATATGAATTTACAATATTTCAAAACTCCCATTAGCCATGGAATGTACCGAAAAGTGGTTTTTTGTACTGAATCCTGATATTGAAGGTATGTAACAGCAACACAGCACAAAAATACTATTGCACAGGTAGTACGCTGAAAAAAAAAAAGAAATTTTGGGAAAAACCTGTACCAAACGATGTAAAATTAACTGTCCTCATTTCAAATTTTCTTTTAGCCATGGAAAGTACCGAAAAGTGGTTCTTTGGTCAAGGATCCTGATCATGTAGGTCCGTAATAGCAATGCAACACAAAAATACAAAACTTCTTTAAGCCATGGAAAGTATCGAAAAGTGGTTTTTAGTACTGGATCCTGATAATGTGGGTATGTAACAGCAACACAGCACAAAAATACCATTGTACAGGTAGTACGCTGAAAAAACAAATTTTGAGAAAAATCTGTCCCTAAAGATGTAAAATTAACTGTCCTCATTTCAAATCTTCTTTTATCCATGGAAAGTACCGAAAGGCGGTTCTTTAGTCAACGTCCCTGACAATGTAGGTCCGTTACAGCAATACAACACAAAAGTACCATTATAAAGGTAAAACCTTGAAAAATAGAATATTTTGAAAAAATATTTCCCAAACGGTGTAAAATATGAAATTGCACTATTTCAAAACTTCTTTTAGCCATGGAATGTACCGAAAAGTGGTTTTTAGTACTGGGTCCTGATATTGTAGGTATGTTACAGCAACACAGCACAAAAATACCGTTGAACAGGTAGTACGCTAAAAAAAGAAATTTTGGGAAAAATCTGTCCCAAAAGATGTAAAATTAACTGTCCTCATTTCAAATATTCTTTTAGCCATGGAAAGTACCGAAAAGCGGTTCTTTAGTCAAGGATCCTGATCATGTAGGTCCGTAACAGCAATAAAACGCAAAAGTCCCATTTAAAAGGTACAACATTGAAAAATAGAAAATTTCGAAAAATGTTTCCAAACGGTGTAAGCAACGAATTTGCCCTATTTCAAAACTTTCAAGGACCCAATCATGTAGGTCCGTTAGAGCAATACAACACAAAAGTACCATTTTAAAGGTAAAACCTTGAAATATAGCATTTTTCGAAAAATGTTTCCCAAACGATGTAAATTATGAATTGGCACTATTTCAAAACTTCTTTTAGTCATTGAATGTACCGAAAAGTGGTTTTTAGTACTGGATCCTGTTATTGTAGGTAAGTAACAGCAACACAGCACAAAATACAATTGTACAGGTAGTACGCTGAACAAAAGAAATTTAGGGAAAAATATGTCCGAAACGATGTAAAATTAACTGTCCTCATTTGAAATCTTCTTTTATCCGTGAAAAAACAAAAAAAAAAAAAACAAAAAAAAAAAACAAAAAAAAAAAAAAAAAAACAAAAAAACGAAAAGTGGTTCTTTAGTCAATGATCCTGATTATGTAGGTCCGTAACATCAATACAACACAAAATTACCATTTTAAAGGTACAAATTTGAAAAATAGATTTTTTCGAAAAATGTTTCCCAAACGATGTAAAATATGAAATTGCACTATTTCAAAACTTCTTTTAGCCATGGAATGTACCGAAAAGTGGTTTTTAGTACTGGGTCCTGATATTGTAGGTATGTTACAGCAACCTGTACGAAAAATTACGCCCGTAACAGAGGCGTAAATGAGACGGAATTATGAGACGGGATCCGTCTCATTTTCCGCTAGTAAGCTTGTTTAAAGAAATATAAGAATGAGACGGAAACCAAGCGTATACCAAGCGTAATTTAAAGGCGTAAAATGTTAATTAACCGGAATTTTTAGAGACGGAATATGCAAATGAAGCGGATTTTTTTACAGGCGTAATTGCTAGGAGGCGTAACTAGATAGAATTATGAGGCGGATTCCGCTTGGAATTTTTAACAAATTACAGGCGGAATCCGCCTCATAATTACGCCTCCTAGATATTTACTACATAATATGTGGGTGGGGAATGGTAAAAATGAACATTTGAATTTGTTTAATTTAGTCAAAATAAGACTCACCAATGTTGCCTCACTTGGTCCTACCAATTAGTCAGCCCCTTAATCTCCTGGATTCATCAATATCAATGTTTGAATTCATATCTCACACATTAACTTTGCAAAAAGTCAGAGAAGCAAAATTCCCTCCAATTTTCTAAACAGGAAGTAGGAAATGGTCATAGACTGGGAGAAAATAGACTGGGAAGCCTTATTTTCTTAAAGTTAATTCTGTATCTTGTGAACTATATATCTCAGGCACTCTTTGAGATACAGCCATAATGTTTCACACATCGATACTTCCTGCCAATACCTTTTATTTGGGACCATGACCTTTGGCCTAGTTACCTTGACCTTGGAGTTTGGCCTACTTTTAAAAAACTTTAATCTGGCCTATATCTCATGCACTATTATTGATAGAGCCTTGATATTTCACACATGGATACCTCCTGCCAAGACCTTTAATTTGGAATCATGACCTTGGACCTTGTGACCTTGACCTTGAAGTTTGACCTACTTTTATTTTTTTAACCTGGCCGATATATCATGCTCTTTTACACATACAACCTTAATATTTCTCACATAGACACCTCCCACCAACACCTTTCACATTTGACCATGACCTTGTGACCTTGACCTTGGCATTTGACCTACTTTTTTAAAACTTTAACCCAGCCTCTATCTCGTGTCCTTTTACACATACATTATTGATATTGCACACATGGACACCTCCTACCAAGACTGTTCACATTTGACCATGACCTTGGACCTTGTGACCTTGACCATGGACTTTTTGTTAATGGTATGAGTGTTTAGCTCTTTTTGTTTTTTATCCACGAGGACAACATTATGTCTATCAACAACAACAAAAAAGTATGTATTTTCTATTTGATAACCCTTTCTTTTTTGTAAAAAATATGTCAGGTTGGGCATCGGGACACAATAAAATCGCTGATTTTCGTAGGGTCATCAAATTTTGTTCCGAAATATTGTTACAATTGGCGTTTTTCTGTTAAATAAAAAGTATTTGGCTTTGATTAACATAAGATAAACATACTGAATACAGTATATAAGTGCACTTTTAGCACAGAATTACTCCGTAATTACACCGGGACAGGCGATGTACGTTTTCTATAGAATGACTGTCTTCACACATTGACACCTCCTAGGAAGACCTTTAACATTTGATCATGTTCTTGGACCTTGTGACCTTGACCTCAACTTTGACCTACATTAAAGGTAGGCCCTTGAGGGGGCATATTATGTTTTACAAACACTTCTTGTTTAGATAGAGCATTGATATTTCACACAAAGATACTACCTGACATTTACTTTCATTCAGGAATTAAGACCTTGTGACCTTGACCTTGAAGTTTGACCTACTGTTTAACCTGGCCTACATCTCATACACTGTAAGATATAGAGCTTTGATATTTCACATAAGGATTGAACTTGTTAAGATCTTTCATTTGGGATCATGACCTTTGGCATTAGGACCTTTACCTTAAGGCATATACTTTACAAGAACTTTAACTTGGCCTATATTCTAATCACTATTACAGATGGAGTCTTGATATTTTACTCTTGCATACCTCCTACCAAGACCATCAATCTTGGAACTTGACCTTGTGACCTTGACTTTGGAGTTTGACCTTCTTAACAAAAGCCTTTTCTTTGCCTTTATCTTATGCAGTGCAAAAATGAAAATGGCTAGTATATTGGAATCGCGTCATTATAAAATTGCTAAGTCCAAAAATTTCGCCTCCCTGGAAAGTTTAAGTTATTTTCCGCTTTAACCCAATACCAAACGGCAAATTTTTAGACTGGTCCAAATTCAAAGATGATGCAGACGACAATATCAAGTGAATGAAATTTTGAATTTTTTGTTCTTTTAACATAGAAAACATTGTGGTAAATGAAGAAATTGCTTGTCACAAGCAATTTCTTCATTTTCCACGATGTTTTCCAAAGCCATTATCTCGTAGGGGGTCAAAAGGAGTTAATGTGTGGTAATGGGTTAAGAAACAGCTATTCCGCCTTGTTAAAATGGCTAAGTCCAAAAATTACGCCTGCTAAAAAATTAAAGTTTTAAATTACGCCTGTTGTGATAAAATTTCGCCTTCATCTCATTTTACGCCTTTAATTTCCGTCACTACTATACACAGTGACTAAGGCGTAAAGTATAAATCCGCCACTGTTACAAGCGTAAATTGCCTTTTACGCCTCATTTACACCTAATTTACGCCTGTTTTCCAAGCGGAATCCGCCTCTTTTTTTCGTACAGGAACACAGCACAAAAATACCTTTGTACAGGTAGTACGCTGAACAAAAGAAATTTTGGGAAAAATCTGTCCCAAATGATTTAAAATTAACTGTCCTCATTTCAAAATCTTCTTTTAGCCATGGAAAAAAATCTAAAAGTGCTTCTTTAGTCAAGGATCCTGATTATGTAGGTCCGTAACAGCAATACAACACAATAGTACTATTTTAAAAGTACAACCTTGAAATATAGAATTTTTCGAAAAATGTTCCCCAAACGGTGTAAAATATGAATTTGCCCTATTTCAAAACCTCTTTTAGTCATGGAATGTACCGAAAAGTGAATTTTAGTACTCGATCCTGATATTGTAGGTGTGTAACAGCAACACAGCACATAAATACCGTTGAACAGGTAGTACGCTAAAAAAAAGAAATTTTGTGAAAAATCTGTCCCAAAAGATGTAAAATTAACTGTCCTCATTTTGAATATTCTTTTAGCCATGGAAAGTACCGAAAAGTGGTTCTTTAGTCAAGGATCCTGATCATGTAGGTCCGTAACAGCAATACAACACAAAAGTCCCATTTTAAAGGTGCAACATTGAAAAATAGATTCTTTCGAAAAATGTTTCCCAAACGGTGTAAACTATGAATTTGCCCTATTTCAAAACTTCTTTTAGTCAGGGAATGTACCGAAAAGTGGTTTTTAGTACTGGATCCTGATATTGTAGGTATGTAACAGCAACACAGCACAAAAATTCCATTGTACAGGTAGTACGCTGAAAAAAAGAAATTTTGGGAAAAATCTGTCCCAAAAGATGTAAAATTAACTGTCCTCATTTCAAATATTCTTTTAGCCATGGAAAGTACCGAAAAGTGGTTCTTTAGTCAAGGACCCCGATCATGTAGGTCCGTTACAGCAATACAACACAAAAGTACCATTTTAAAGGTAAAACCTTGAAATATAGCATTTTTCGAAAAATGTTTCCCAAACGGTGTAAAATATGAATTTGCAATATTTCAAAACTTCTTTTAGCCATGGAATGTACCGAAAAGTGGTTTTAGTACTTGATCCTGATATTGTAGGTATGTAACAGCAACACAGCACAAAACTACCATTTACCGGTTGTAGGCTGAAAAAAGAAATTATTGGAAAAATCTGTCCCAAACGATATAAAATTAACTGTCCTCATCTCAAATCTTCTTTTAGCCATGGAAAGTACCGAAAAGTGGTTCTTTAGTCAAGGATCCTGATCATGTAGGTCCGTAACAGCAATACAACACAAAAGTACCATTTTAAAGGTACAACCTTGAAAAATAGAATTTTTCGAAAAATGTGTCCCAAACGGTGTAAAATATGAATTTGCAATACTTCAAAACGTCTTTTAGCCATGGAATGTACCGAAAAGTGGTTTTTAGTACTCGATCCTGATATTGTAGATATGTAACAGCAACACAGCACAAAAATACCATTGTACAGGTAGTACGCTGAAAAAAAGAAATTTTGTGAAAAATCTGTCCCAAACGATGTAAAATTAAGTGTCCTCATCTCATATCTTCTTCTAGCCATGGAAAGTACCGAAAAGTGGTTCTTTAGTCAAGGATCCTGATCATGTAGGTCCGTAACAGCAATACAACACAAAATACCATTTTAAAGGTGCAACCTTGAACAATAGATTTTTTTCGAAAAATGTTTCCCAAACGGTGTAAAATATGAATTTGCAATACTTAAAAACTCCCTGTAGTCATGGAATGTACCGAAAAGTGGTTTTTAGTACTGTATCCTGATATTGTACATAGGTATGTAACAGCAACACAGTACAAAAATACCATTGTACAGGTACGCTGAAAAAAAAAAGAAAAAAGAAATTTGGGAAAAATATGTCCCAAATGATGTAAAATTAATTGCCCTCATTTCAAATCTTCTTTTAGCCATGGAAAGTACCGAAAGATGGTTCTTTAGTCAAGGATTCTGATCATGAAGGTCTGTAACAGCAATACAACACAAAAGTACCATTCAAAGGTACAACCTTGAAAAATAGATTTTTTCAAAAAATGTTTCCCAAACGGTGTAAAATATGAAATTGCACTATTTCAAAACTTCATTTAGCCATGGAATGTACCGAAAAGTGAATTTTAGTACTCGATCCTGACATTGTAGGTATGTAACAGCAACACAGCACAAAAATTCCATTGTACAGGTAGTACGCTGAAAAAAAGAAATTTTGGGAAAAATCTGTCCCAAAAGATGTAAAATTAACTGTCCTCATTTCAAATATTCTTTTAGCCATGGAAAGTAACGAAAAGTGGTTCTTTAGTCAAGGATCCTGATCATGTAGGTCCGTAACAGCAATACAACACAAAAGTCCCATTTTAAAGGTGCAACATTGAAAAATAGATTCTTTCGAAAAATGTTTCCCAAACGGTGTAAAATATGAATTTGCCCTATTTCAAAACTTCTTTAAGGCAGGGAATGTACCGAAAAGTGGTTTTTAGTACTGGATCCTGATATTGTAGGTATGTAACAGCAACACAGCACAAAAATTCCATTGTACAGGTAGTACGCTGAAAAAAAGAAATTTTGGGAAAAATCTGTCCCAAAAGATGTAAAATTAACTGTCCTCATTTCAAACATTCTTTTAGCCATGGAAAGTACCGAAAAGTGGTTCTTTAGTCAAGGAACCCGATCATGTAGGTCCGTTAGAGCAATACAACACAAAAGTACCAATTTAAAGGTAAAACCTTGAAATATAGCATTTTTCGAAAAATGTTACCCAAACGGTGTAAAATATAAATTGGCACTATTTCAAAACTTCTTTTAGTCATGGAATGTACCGAAAAGTGGTTTTTAGTACTGGATCCTGTTATTGTAGGTATAAGTAACAGCAACACAGCACAAAATACAATTGTACAGGTAGTACGCTGAACAAAAGAAATTTAGGGAAAAATATGTCCGAAACGATGTAAAATTAACTGTCCTCATTTCAAATCTTCTTTTATCCGTGAAAAAACGAACACAACACAAAAGTACCATTTTAATGAAAAATAGATTTTTTTCGAAAAATGTGTCACAAACGGTGTAAAATATGAATTTGCAATATTTCAAAACTTCTTTTAGCCATGGAATGTACCGAAAAGTGTTTTTTAGTACTGGATCCTGATATTGTAGGTATGTTACAGCAACACAGCACAAAAATACCATTGTACCGGTAGTAGGCTGAATTTTTTTGGGGAAAAATCTGTCCCAAACGATGTAAAATTAACTGTCCTCATCTCACTTTCTATTAGCCATGGAAAGTACCGAAAAGTGGTTCTTTAGTCAAGGATTCTGATCATGTAGGTCCGTAACAGCAATACAACACAAAAGTACCATTTTAAAGGTACAACCTTGAACAATAGATTTTTTTTCGAAAAATGTGACCCAAACGGTGTTAAATATGAATTTGCAATATTTCAAAACTTCTTTTAGCCATGGAATGTACCGAAAAGTGGTTTTTAGTTCTGAAGCCTGATATTGTAGGTATGTAACAGCAACACAGCACAAAAATACCATTGTACCGGTAGTAGGCTGAAAAAATAATTTGGTAAAAAATCTGCCCCAAACGATGTAAAATTAACTGTCCTCATCTCAAATCTTCTTTTTCCATGGAAAGTACCGAAAAGTGGTTCTATAGTCAAGGATCCTGATCATGTAGGTCCGTAACAGCAATACAACACAAAAGTACCATTTTAAAGGTACAACCTTGAACAAAAGAATTTTTCGAAAAATGTGTCCCAAACGGTGTAAAGTATAAATTTGCACTATTTCAAAACTTCTTTTAGCCATGGAATGTACCGAAAAGTGGTTTTTGGAAAGCAAATTTGCAAAATTTGCTTTTCATTGCAGTCGTGATTCTCTGCACTTTTACATTCTCTGCATACCACACAACATCTCCCGGTCCTCCTCACTATAAATAGTTCTATCAAAAGCAAAGATCAATGACAAGAACAACCTTTTGAATATTCAATACTGAATTCTATAGTTGTACATAAGATATTCAATTGTGTGACCGATGATAAAACATTCAATTAAACATGTGTTAAAAGAGGAGAAACGATCACGTAGTAATTTGCTTTCATTACGGTTCAATAGCCAGTCCAATATCTTTCGTTGAAAATGGGTCAGTCAAGTTTACTGAACTATGAAATATGCGACCCACTTCAAGCGCTAAAAATAGGAACTAGGACACGTCTATTTTTAGAATCTTTCTATGCCCAAATTCTTACACGTTTTGATGTCCGAAACTAAACAATGACTTTCGATAAGCCATGCATTTAATCGCGTTCACAATAATTGATTGATCAACTCAGTGGGTATTTTAAGGTTAATGACATAGACATCTTGTCTAATAGGTCTTGCTAGTATTCGCGTGTAGCTAGGCATTTCAAAGCGAAAGTAGAAATCTGGGAAACCAGAATATGTGATGATATGCTCAAAATGCATAGAAATCAGACTAGCAATCCTTTCACCACTTGGTTTAAAAAACGGTGTTAACTTTTTAATCTATAGATATAGATCTAGATGAATAGGCATACATAGAATCAAATCAATTTACATTGTTGGTATGTTCACCATTTCCCAAATAGAAACATTTCAGATTGGTCAAAATAAAAAAAAAGCCGTAGCAGACGACAAAATTGGTATATACCTAGATAAAATTAGAACTATACTAGTCAAAACTTCTAACCGGCCACTTTAAAAACAAAGATAACTTTTTCTGTGGTAATTGGATTTTCACGAAATTTGCTATGTGAATTTTTAAGCAACTTTCCAGATGATTCTGGTGTAATGTTACCGGTGTTTCATTCAATTTAAAGCGCAACATGAGAAAAGCTCAAAAAGCTCTAAATTTACACAGAGCTCGAAATATTGTCGATGTAGTAATTTTTGTCTCATGGATCGTTAGCTGCAACCTAGACTAAGAAAAAAATTGAAAATGTTTTACAATTGTTCGCGGCATATGGCCCTAGGTGAAAATGAAAGAGCTTGTGTATGCCGAAAAACGGTTCCTAAAACAACACCTAAAACACGTTTTTCTTCGGAAATGCTTTAAACATAGGCTGGTGATTCCTGACGAGATACAAAATACAGGGTATGTGTAAAAAACCAGTTTGTTGCATCGTTTTTCCACACCAGACCATATTTGAGCATATTCGCTGGATAAAAGGTTTGCCGTTTGAATTTAAACACCGTTTTACCATGCCTCCTGTTCTTTCTGTTTCTTCTGTAGTCAAAAGCAACACAAAATTGACAATGTTTTCCATTTTTTTTTCTTGTTCAGGGTTGCAGCTAACGATTTGTTGACTTCGAACTGTTGAAAGTGTAATTCCTCGAGCTCTTTTCAGATTTAGAGCTTTTTGAGCTTTTCCTTAATTACACATCCAAATTTGATAAAAATTGAAAAATCTTCCTGAAAATCCACGTACATTGTGCTTGAAAATTCACATATCAAATTTCATTAAAATGTGTTAACTTTTAAGAAAGTTATTGTCATTTTTAAAGTGGCCGGTTAGGACTTTTGGCCAGTATATTTGTAGATAATACAAAAGACAATATCGAGGTTAAAGTAGAAAATTCTGATTATCAGCAGTTTCTTCTTTCATCCCAATATTCCCCCAAACATTTTCTTTACGGGCTGTCAAACCCGGTCTTATTTGGGAAAGGGATAAAGTAGTTACGGAACACATGTTTTAGCAAGTAAGACATGTAGTTTTCAGAGATCAAATGCATTCTAATTAGGGTATAGACTCCTTTCATTTATGTTTTAGTCCGTACCCGCAGAACACTTCCGGTAATCCGAGACTTCTCTGATGAAAATTCGCTCGATGATACTTGGATGTCGCTATTTACAACGGAACGCTGTCCCAGTCAATCACAAAAGAAAATTCCGACACAGCGACATAATTTGTGTCGGAATTTTCTTTTGTTTTTGAATTGGACAGCGCTCTGATGTAAATAGCGACATCCAAAAATCGAAGAGCGAATTTTCATCAGAGAAGACTCTGATTAACTTCCGGAGGCAAACAATGGGTTTATGGGAAATTAACATTGTAAACATGTGAATTGATACTAAAAATAGTAACAAATCGACATTTTCAAAACGAGGCTCCCAAAAAATGCGGAGAAATCGATGACGACGCACGTGCATTCAATATACAGCGATTAAGCGCACGTGCATTCAATATACAGTGATAAAGAGAAGTTTTAAGTGGAACAAAAACTATGAAATTGAATGAATTCGTTGATAGCCGGATAGCCGGTTATTTTATTTGATTTACAGTCAACCGTTCCCAGTTTAAAAATTTCGCCTTTTGCCTGTAAGGACGACTTCCGGAGGCTGTTGTGTGTGTGTGGGGGGGGGGGGGGGGGGAGGGGGGGTCTTAGTGGAAACTTGTCCATTGTACCGAATTTTGCAAAGGTTCACGTCATACATCAAATAGATTTATGAACCGTGACCTGTCGCACTAGTCTATTATACAAGAAAACCTACTTCAGAATATGACATTGGGTATAGGAGAACATATAGAGTGCTAGAATGCCTTATAGTCGTTTTCAGCTGGGAGAATTCGGCCCCCGGATAGGAGGCTCTGCTCTCCCAGTCCCTGTTTGGAGAGGACCCAAGACCACATGCCTTCCAATTTCTTGCTTTCTACATCATTTCCGTATAACATTTTATTGAAAATTAGTGCCCGAAATGAATTAAAACAGCACTATGTTTTCGGCAATTGGATTTTCCATAGAAACTTTATAGAACCTACCATAGTATACTGAACAAAAGTTAAAACTTAACACATACATTGCTTGTCATATTTCTTCTAAATTCAACAAGTAAAGAAATCAAATGAATGTGCTTCGCATCGTTCATTGAGTTGGTTGTGCCAAACACTAAACGTTTTGTTGATCTTAATTATGGGGATGAAAAACGGACCATTTAAGTGTGACAGGGGTCCGTTTTTCAGGTGTGCAATTTATGAATATCAAACATTTTAAATTCCCTATTTGTTTATGCCAAAGGGGGGTAATTCACAAAATTGACAGATTAGACCTTTATTTTAGAGCTTGCTACAAGTGATAAGAGAGATGTTTTGTGGGTTTTTTGGCAACCCGGATATGACCAATTCCGTAAAAATAATGAATCGTTTATCGCGCGTATCAGTCATTCTATAATTATCGTACATTTCAAATTATAACTTAACCAATGTTTGCTATATACAAATCAAATGCCTGGGTGGGTAAATCATGTTGGGAAACTATTGTAGTTACTAGAAATGGATGTAAGACGTATTGATCTCATGATTTTTGTATCTTGCGATCAAATTTATGTCAGAGGGTTGTGAAAAATGTCAACTCCGTTACATATCTTTCTTTGCCCATTTTAATCAATTAAATCAACTTTTCTTAATAAATTAGCACACGAAGAGAAAGAAATAATCCTTTTAATTGGATTACCGAAAGAAATATGTTTAACTTTTGCCTTTACCAAGAACAAAAACTGTTTCAAGAAGCTGAATAAAAAAATCTTGTATTTTTTTACCATTTCAACTATTTCTGCTCAAAATTTGGTTACTGCAACAAAGTTACAAATGGCTTGTTAGTAGACTAATAATTTCCTTTCATTGATTATTCAAGATTATAGGGAAAATGACAAACAATTCTTTTTGAAAACCAATAAAATCTAAGGTGTAACGGAGGTGACTTTATGTAACGGAGTTGATGTAACGAAGTTGACAGTAGTAATTCAATATCGTAACGGAGATGACTCACACGTATACAAAAAATCATAAGAAATTGCTGTAATATTGTTTTTAACTATAAATGTACTTCAAGAACGAAAACCTACTTAAATTTTCAATGCTTTCTAAATCAATTCCCATAATTTTTTAGGTATTTGACAGCGTTGAGGTGCTACAAGGTCTGGATTATTCCTATCTATGATTTTAAAATGAGAGACTAAATTGAAAATACATAATTATTTGACCATACATTGCACTACTTATTAATTCAATTCATTAATGAACGACAAACATAAGTTACTTCTGAATAATCAACCCTGATGCGTTATAATTATGTACCCACTTTCCCATACCTTGACTTTGATATACCGGTAAGTTAAATCAATCAGACATGTGAAGAAGTATTGCACTTATCACCTCTCCATGCATCTGTACATGCTTCTGTTCTAATTTTACTTTTTGCATGTAACAAAACTTGTGGACAGACTAATGGTCATATTAAAGACAACTCTCCTCCTTTCATTCAAAATTCTATTTCTCTGGTGCGAATAGCATAAAGGTCTGCGATGTTGATTGTTTTTTGTCCGGTGCTGGATGGTTATTCATTTAGATACTTGTCCGGTACTGGACAAATATCACTAACCACTAACTATGTATCAGCTAATTGTGTACATATATAGTTTATAAGGTCTATTTTTAATCATATACAGATCGATTCTCACATCTTCTAGTTGAAAGGAGTTTAACTGCTTTTAAATCGCTACCATGTAGGCTGGAGAACCTTTACATTGGTTCCTGTTGTTACACTCACCAGTGCTACCACAATATTCTTTCTGAGCATCCATCTGTTCATCTAACTTATGTTTAGGAATATCCACACATTGATTGGGGACAAATACCAACGGACAATCGCTCTAGTCGTAGGATCGAACCATTGGATTCTAACTGCAAACATACCTCCCTTTCCTCTGTCTCTCATTCTCGTTCTTCACCTGTCTCTCATTGTCTCTAAATCCTCGATCTGTATCAATTTCTCTTTTCCCCTCTTCTCTGTCTGATTCGCTCACTTTCTCATGTTTTGTTGTTCTTTCTATCTTTCAACATCCCTTGTTATCTATCTGTCTCTTAATCATTTTTGTATCTTCCACGTTCTCTCTAGTATTCTCTTGGTCTTTTCTTTCCACTCCTGTGATCCGGTCTTTTTTCACATTCTTTTTCTCATTCTCTCACTGTATCGTCATTTTCACTTTTTTGCTCTGTCTTTGTTACTTTTTTTCTCTTTTTCTCCTTTGTGCTATAAACTATTTACCACTTGTCTTTTGATCATAATCATTTACTTTCTCATAATTTTCCATTTCTCTTCCTTGACTCTGTCTTCTTGTCTCCATTTCCCTCTGGTTCTTTCTCTCGTTTGTTCTATCTCACCCCCTTTTTCCCATTCTATATCTCTATGTGTGTTCTCTATTTCTCCTTTACACTCCCTTGTCATTCGTCTCTCAGTCCATCTGTCATTTCTTATAACCATCTATCTCGTTCCCCCATCCCTCTGTTTCTTTGGCATTCCATCTATGTCTATTTGTCTTCCATTCCAATTATTTCCCATTTCTCATTTCCCCCATTTCTCCCTCGTCTTAACTCTCTTATCCACATCTCTCTTTCGCAATCTCTCTCATCCACTCGTCCTCTCCCTCTTTTCTCTTATGTAACTAAATTTAAATATGTTGCTAACATTTAAACATTAGAGTCATTACGACAAATCGCAATAGGCCTATCTGCAGATCTATCATTAATGTGCTATTAGAATGGTTTAGTTATTGATCAAGCAATTGTGGAATCATTTACAGTAAAGCAAAATTGATGGGTCAATAGACAACATTCATGCTAATTTTACCGAGCAAATAGGAACTGTGTCACTTTAAGGTAATGCTTAAGCCGCTGTGGTAGGAATACATTACAATGTATTTCACAAAATGTCTTATCGTCCGGTACAGGATGAATAGTATGAGTAGCCACTACCTTCAAAAAAAGGAGAGAGGGAAGAAGGAAGTTGTGAAAATCTAGATACAACCACAATCACAGCTCCCTTACTACATAGAAATGACTAATGACTGGTTTATTTTATATCTGGTGATAATGAACTGGGCCAATACTTCATCTCATATTTAAGCAAAAATTAAAACTCTTGGACCTATTTGGTCATATTAGATATTAGCTCTACAGCGAAATGTATAATATGCCATTATATCATTATTCTGAAAGTGCTAACATAAAGATTTGTAAAAAAAGGGTCAACTCCGTGACAATATTGTCAACACCGTTACAAAACATGTTGTAATGGAGTTGACCGTAACAGAGTTGACTTATTTCATTTTTTTGTGTACAGCTATCGATACAGTGCATATTCTTCATAACATGTAGGCTTATGAAGATGATGGACAAGTTTGTGTAATGTTTTATGTACATATATAGAAAAGATATGATAAATTCCAGATTTAATCTCAAGAACGGAGTTGACCTTTACTAGGTGAACTCATTGGGTAGATGACACATTGCTTACTTCTTCTTAATTTGTGTTCATGCTTCCATCTGAACCATCAAACAAATCTTTCCCGCTTTAAAAGCAGCTAAATATTACATCATCATTGTATGTGTATATGGTGGATGTCACTTATTTTAACCCAATTCCTTGTGTTGTAACGGAGTTGACATTGATATGCAGGGACATACTAAATTGTTCTCCTAACAAGAACAATTAATTATAAAAATTTTCTAAATATCCTTTTCAATATACATTGATGTTGTATGACTATGTTAAGAAACTTGATTTAATATTTTATACATTCAGCAATTAGAAATTAATGGTTAAAGGAAACAGTACTTGGAGCGGGACAACAGAAAAAGTTGAAGTTTGGAACATAAGAAGATCCGATGTTGCTTCAAATCTCCTATTGATACCATAATAATAAATCTAATTTGCGAATAATGAATTTCTCTATCTAAGTATGTAAAAATTTCCGCATTGACTTAATTTTTTCAAGAGATATGGCCTAGGGACATAGGCATGTACGATAATTATAGAATGACTGGTATGTGGCATCAGATGAAGTTAGCTGTAAATGCATTAAGGGCCGTAACTCTGACATTAAAGGAGACAAAGCAATGAAACTTCGACAAAACGATTGCCGAATGCCATGGAAATATTGTAAAAATAAAATCAGGCTTTTAGTTCGATACTTTTTCAGAAACAAGAAATCTTGCAGCGTAAAGTTTTCTCTTTTGTTCAGTATATTGTGCTGATATGGAACAGACATTATTCTTTCATAATTTGTATTTTGTAACTTTCTAAAGAATCAAATTCAATTAATTACTTTTATCCAACTCCGTGTAATTCATATTGCTAACAACTAGAAAGGCCTTTAGACATAACCAGCAAATTTGCTTTCCAACAGTACTTTCAGTACTTTGATTAGTACTGGATCTTGATAGTGTAGGTATGTAACAGCAACAGAGCACAAAAATACCATTGTACCGATGTTAGGTTGAAAAAAAAAGAAATTTTGTGAAAAATCTGTCCCAAACGATTTAAAATTAACTGACCTCATCTCAATCTTCTTTTAGCCATGGAAAGTACCAAAAGATTGTTCTTTAGTCAAGGATCATGATCATGTAGGTCCGTAACAGCAATACAACACAAAAGTACCGTTTTAAAGGTACAACCTTTAAAAATAGATTTTTTTTTTGAAAAATGTGTCCCAAACGGTGTAGAATAGGAATTTACAATATTTCAAAACTTCTTTTAGCCATGGAATGTACCGAAAAGTGGTTTTAGTACTGGATCCTGATATTGTAGGTATGTTACAGCAACACAGCACAAAATAACCTTTGTACCGGTAGTAGGCTGAAAAAAAAAAGAAATTATGTGAACAATCTGTCCTAAACGATGTAAAATTAACTGTCCTCATCTCAAATCTTGTTTTAGCAATGGAAAGTACCGAAAAATGGTTCTTTAGTCAAGGATCCTGATCAGGTAGGTCCGTAATAGCAATACAACACAAAAGTACCATTTTAAAGGTACAACCTTGAAAAATAGAATTTTTCGAAAAAATGTGTCCCAAACGGTGTGAAATAGGAATTTGCAATATTTCAAAACTTCTTTTAGCCATGGAATGTACCAAAAAGTGATTTTTCGTACTGGATCCTGATATTGTAGGTATGTAACAGCAACACAGCACAAAAATACCATTGTACCGGTAGTAGGCTGAAAAAAAAAGAAATTATGTGAAAAATCTGTCCCAAACAGAAAAATTAACTGTCCTCATCTCACATCTTCTTTTAGCCATGAAAAGTACCGAAAAGTGGTTCTTTAGTCAAGGATCCTGAGCATGTAGGTCCGTAACAGCAATACAACACAAAAGTACCATATTAAAGGTGCAACATTGAAAAATAGCTAGATTCTTCCGAAAAATGTTTCCCAAACGGTGTAAAATATGAATTTGCCCTATTTCAAAACTTCTTTTAGCCAGGGAATGTACCGAAAAGTGATTTTTAGTACTGTATCCTGATATTGTAGGTATGTAACAGCAACACAGCACAAAAATACCATTGTACCGGTAGTAGGCTGAAATTTTTTTTGGGGGAAAAATCTGTCTCAAACGATGTAAAATTAACTGTCCTCATCTCGATCTTCTTTTAGCCACGGAAAGTACCGAAAAGTGGTTCTTTAGTCAAGGGTCCTGATCATGTAGGTACGTAACAGTAATACAACACAAAAGTACCATTTTAAAGGTACAACCTTGAAGATTTTTTTTAGTTCCGAAAAATGTGTCCCAAACGTCGTTAAATATGAATTTGCAATATTTCAAAACTTCTTTTAGCCATGGAATGTACCGAAAAGTGGTTCTTTAGTCAAGAATCCTGATCATGTAGGCCCATAACAGCAATACAACACAAAAGTACCATTTTAAAGGTACAACTTTGAACAATAGATTTTTTCGGAAAATGTGTCCCAAACGGTGTAAAATAGGAATTTGCAATATTTCAAAACTTCTTTTAGCCATGGAATGTACCAAAAAGTGGTTTTTCCTACTGGATCATGATATTGTAGGTATGTAACAGCAACACAACACAAAAATACCATTGTACCTAGTAGGCTGAAAAAAAAGAAATTATGTGAAAAATCTGTCCCAAACAGAAAAATTAACTGTCCTCATCTCAAATCTTCTTGTAGCCACAAAAAAGTACCGAAAAGTGGTTATTTAGTCAAGGATCCTGATCATGTATGTCCGTAACAGGAATACAACACAAAAGTATCATATTAAAGGTACAACCTTGAACAATAGATTTTTTTTCGGAAAAAGTGTACCAAACGGTGTAAAATATGAATTTGCAATATCTCAAAACTTCTTTTAGCCATGGAATGTACCGAAAAGTGGTTTTTCCTACTGGATCCTGATATTGTAGGTATGTAAGAGCAACACAGCACAAAAATACCATTGTACCGGTAGTAGGCTGAAAAAAAAGAAATTATGTGAAAAATCTGTCCCAAACAGAAAAATTAACTGTCCTCATCTCAAATCTTCTTTTAGCCACAAAAAGTACCGAAAAGTGGTTCTTTAGTCAAGGATTCTAATCATGTATGTCCGTAACAGGAATACAACACAAAAGTACCATATTAAAGGTACAACCTTGAACAATAGATTTTTTTCGAAAAAAAGTGTACCAAACGGTGTAAAATATGAATTTGCAAAATCTCAAAACATCTTTTAGCCATGGAATGTACCGAAAAGTGTTTGTTAGTACTGGATCCTGATATTGTAGGTATGTAACAGCAACACAGCACAAAAATACCATTGTACCGGTAGTAGGCTGAAAAAAAAGAAATTTTGTGGAAAATCTGTCCCAAACAGAAAAATTAACTGTCCTCATCTCAAATCTTCTTTTAGCCATGAAAAGTACCGAAAAGTGGTTCTTTAGTCAAGGATCCTGATCATGTAGGTCCGTAACAGCAATACAACACAAACGTATCATATTAAAGGTACAACCTTGAACAATAGATTTTTTTCGAAAAATGTGTCCCAAACGGTGTACAATAGTCAATGTGAAATGTGAAATGGTCAAATGTGAATAGTCTTGGTGGGAGGTGTCCATGTGTGCAATATCAAAATTGTATGTGTAACAGGACATGAGATAGAGGCTGGGTAAAAATTTTTAAAAAGTAGGTCAAATGCCAAGGTCAAGGTCACAAGTTCATGGTTAAATGTAAAAGGTGTTGGTAGGAGGTGTATATGTGAGAAATATCAAGGCTGTATGTGTAAAAGGGCATAATATATCGGCCAGGTTAAAAAAACCTTAAATGTAGGTCTAACTTCAATGTCAAGGTCACAAGGTCCAAGGTCATGATTCCAATTGAAAGGTCTTGGCATGAGGTATCCCTGTGTGAAAAATCAAGGCTCTATCAATAATAGTGCATGAGATATATAGGCCAGATTAAAGATTTTTAAAAGTAGGTCAAGCTCCAAGGTCAAAGTCACTAGACCAAAGGTCATGGTCCCAAATGAAAGGTACTGGCAGGAAGTATCCATGTGTGAAATATTATGGCAGTATCTCAAATAGTGCCTGAGATATATAGTTCATAAGATATAGAATTAACTTTGTGAAAATAAGGCCTCCCAGTCTACGACCATTTCCTACTTTCTGTTTAGAAAATTGGAGGGAATTTTGCTTCTCTGACTTTTTGCAAAGTTAATGTTTGAGGTATGAAATTCAAACATTGATATTGATGAATCCAGTACATTAAGGGGCTCACTAAATGGTAAGACCAAGTGAGGCAACATTGGTGAGTGTTCTTTTGACTAAATTAAACAAATTCAAATGTTCATTTATACCATTCCCCACCCACATATTATGTAGTAAATATCTAGGAGGCGGGATTATGAGGCGGATTCCGCTAGTAATTTCTTAAAAATTCCTAGCGGAATCCGCCTCCTAGCAATTACGCCTGTAAAAAAATCCGCTTCATTTGCATATTCCGTCTCTAAAAATTCCGGTTAATTAACATTTTACGCCTCTAAATTACGCTTGGTTTACGCTTGGTTTCCGTCTCATTCTTATATTTCTTTAAACAAGCTTACTAGCGGAAAATGAATCGGATTCCGTCTCATAATTCCGTCTGATTTACGCCTGTTTTACGGGCGTAATTTTTCGTACAGGAAATGGCATTTACCGGTAGTAAGCTGATTTTTTTGTGTGTGAAAAATCTGTCCCAAACGATCGATGTATTTAATTAACTGTACTCATCTCAAATCTTCTTTTAGCCATGGAAAGTACCGAAAAGTGGTTCTTTAGTCACGGATCCTGATCATGTAGGTCCATAACAGCAATAAAACACAAAAGAACCATTTTAAAGGTACAACCTTAAAGGGGCTCATCGCCCATTCTCAATAAAACGGAACATTCGGTGTTCCATAGTTTAAAACAAAAATCTCAATATATTTCTACACGTATTTGTCATTTAAAACTGCACACCGATCAGATGCATTAAGCCAAATTTCATTTTCCCCAAAATATGTCTAAAATCTCTCATTTGTGGATCATATTGGTCCCAAAATGAAACGTACGTTACTGTCGCCATTTAAAATATTCAGTTTCAAACTTGTGCCCAGATTATCTTATCATCTTTATAAGAGCCAGATTTGGTTTCTTCGAGAGATCGTCATATGAAGTTTGTGACAAAACTTTCAAATTTGTAAAAACAAATTCCATGTCGATTTATTTATATTTCAATTAATGTCGCCAAATTCCGGAAATTTCCTTTTGTGAATAATTGGATAGTATATCTACCTCTGAATTACTATGCAATTTTATTAAAACGCCATATTTCATGTTTAATCAACATAGTAAAAGATAATTGTCAAGTTAATAATGTATGCTTTCAATTTAAGAATCTTAATTTGAAAAAAAAATCACCAATAGGTTTATAGACCTATTTTTCTAATATCAAATTGAAACAAACGTTACCACGGTTTTATCTACGGGAATTGTAGGAAAAGTAGCTTTGAAAAGCTCATAAGTAGCGCTATATAGGCTATTTTAATTTACAAGGGAAATGGGTTTATACTGCAATCACAACATTTCCAGGACGTTTCAAAATATCGAACGAAACATACGTGATGAAACATACGTGACTTGACTAATCAATTTTTATTACCAAGACGACAGCGACATCGTCATGTGGTCGAATTCGCAATTCTTTTAGTTTTGATGACGTCATATGTTATCCATATAAACACGTGTGTCAAGTTGTGATGCCGCTGAAGGTCAAATATGAAGAAAAAGATTTGAACGTCGAGGTAGCCTCGCATGTATCAGGTAAGATTGTCTTTTCATGATTATTTTGAATATTTAAATCGTGTAAAATAATATTTTTTCAGACAGTAGTGGTTGATTATTGTTTAGAATACAAAGGATTCGTACCCAATATTTGTCGTACTTTAAATGAAGCTTCCAAACATGCCGAAACATACGTTACATTATGTAACGTATGTTTCACATAAGAAACATTCCAGTTTAACTTTGGTCGTCTATTGTACACGAGTAAACAGCAAATAAATAGCTTTATAAACATAAATTCACTAGTTATAAACAAATTCTGCCAATTATTTAGTGTTCTTTTTAAAGCAAAAAAGCGATATCTCGACTGTCCAAAACTTTAATTTGTGAAACTTTTTTAACTTCAGCTTTCTAATAATCGTACAAGGCTAACGTGATAATTTATTACTTTTGGTAAAACATGTCAATATAGCAAACTAGTAAATACGCTGATAAGAACTACGTAGCACCTGTCTGAAAATGTAAACGCTTTTATATTCACCCAGGTTCTGTAACGTATGTTTCAGGATGCCTTTGTCGCGAGCAGAGATACAGAGACGCTATCGTGAGCGAAAAAAGAACGAAGCAGGCGAAGCCTTCTTACTGAAAGAGCGTAGAAGGGAACTGAAATACTACAAACCTGTTTCTGAACTCTCTGTGTCGGAGCGCAAGAAAAGAAATGAAGATATTAACAAGAGAGTTAGAAAACACAGATTGGCTCAGAAAAAACCCAAGAGCAAGAAGAACAAAGAAATCAAGTTGATTTAAATCCAAGTACAAGTGGATATAGCAGTCAGGATACAGATTTCGGGAGATTAATTGTCAAAATCCCAAATCGCAGGAATGGACCAAAGAGGCGAGTAGCGAAAGCGCTATCTGAGACAAAGGCAAAGCTGAAACAGTTACAACAGGAAAATGTTCTGGCTAAGAGAAATGTTAAAACATTACAAAGAAAGCTACAAAGGTTGTCAAAACAGAAACAGGATCAAACTCCTAGAAGACAAACTGCCATGTTTTTGAAGTGAAATCGCATTAAGAATGACAATGTCAGAAAACAACTATTATTTGGAAATATAATAGTTCGTCATATGAGGGATCAAGCTAGTCATTTGGATCGGAATATGAGAAATAGGATATATCATTCTGCAGCAAGTGGGGTGATAAAAAAGTACAAGTGCATCACAAGAGTATCAAGAGAACTTCAAATCAATAGACACAAGTTAGCAAGAGCCATTAAACAAGGTATAGACTTTAAAAAGATTAAAAGGCGAAGGAAAATGGCGCAGATGAAAGATAATGTTGAAAGATTCCTAGAAAGAGAGGATAATAGCAGAGTTCAGCCGGGGAAGAAAGACGCAAAAAATACGTCTGATGGAAAGCGCCAGACTCACATTCTCACCGACTCGACTACATGGCAAATCTTCATCAAAAATACCTTGCTGAAAACCCTGAGAGCAAATTATCTCTATCCACCTTTTGTAGAATGCGGCCAAAACATGTCCTCCTTACTAGCTGTCTCAGTAGGAATGTTTGTCTCTGTACCAAACACCAAAACATGGCATTGAAATTACAAATGATGAAGAAGGTTGGAATACACGTTACTCAAAATCCAGAAACTTTCGTTCAGAATGGATCGCAGATTGACAAGGACTTGCTCCCAGAGAATGTTGTGTACATGCGATGGAAGAGAGTTACCCTAGAAAATCAGAAGAAAAAGATGAAGATAGTCAGTGAAACACAAGAAAGAGATGCCTTTTACGAAGAATGGGTGAAATAAGTCTCTGCGTTTGAAACACATTATGCAATCATGAGAAATCAATACAAGCAAACTCGAGTTCTGAAAGAGGCACTTCCACACAATGAAATAGTGATACATATGGATTTCGCGGAGAATTATTCCTGCAAAACAGCAGACGAAATACAGTCTGCTTATTGGAATGCAACACAAGTAACCCTTCATCCCATGGTCATATACTTCCGAGATAATGAAGGAAAACTTCAGCACAAAAGTTATGTTGCAGTCTCCGATACCATGTCACATTCCGCTGGTACTGTATTGGCTATATAATAGAGAAGCTGTTTATAACCATCAACTTACCTGAATGTACCGAAATACAATACGTGCACTACTGGACAGACGGTCCAACTTCGCAGTACAGAAACAGATATATATTCGACACAATCCTCAACCATGAAGAACGTTTCGGTTGCCCTGCGACTTGGAACTATTATGAAAGCGGCCATGGTAAAAATGTTTGTGATGGTCTAGGAGGCACAGTAAAGCGACTTGCTGACGAAGCCGTTCGTTCGGGAAAGTGCACAATTCAGGACGCAGCCGATTTTATGAAATGGGCAAGTGAATCTAACATGAAAGGAGTGACATTTCTGTTCGTCAACAAGAGAGAGTGTGAGATGAGATCCCATTCGCTCCAGAATGTGGAATTGGCGCCTATAAAGGGAACACTTCAGCTTCACGCTGTCCGATTAGACCCCAATGGGAGTTTCTGTACTAGAAATATGTCCTGCTAAATTGCGAGATATGTCTTTTGGGTCAAATATGCGATTCATGGAACGTCATAAAAATGGAAAGGAAAAGTGCAGATAAGACCCACAATGAGAATACGTCAATTCCTATTTCAACATATGAAACTGGTGATTACATTGCTGTGCTATATGAGGAGAACTGGTACATTGGACAGATATTAGAAATAGACGATGACATCGAAGCTTATGAGTATAACGTTAACTTTATGCAGAAACGAAAAGGTCTGTTTCAGTGGCCAAGTAAAGAAGACAGTGTTTGGCGAAAGAAGTCGCAAATCATATGCAAAGTAAACCCACTTGTAGCTTCGGGGAAATCCAAGCGAATGTACAGACTTGAAAAAAATGATGAAGACATGATAGAGGAACTCATTCAATACACGATGTAACTGAAACATACGTTACCACGCTTTTGTCAGTGCTCATGTAAACAGAAACAGTCAATTTACCACTCATGTCAACCAGATAAAGAGGTTTACTTGATAAATATATGACGATTCGCATAAGCGGTATATTTTCTGATAATGTTTCTTTAAAATGTACATTAACCAATTAATATGGAATCAAAATCGTAAGTTATAGAAACAAGGACACAATGTTACATGATTGTTTTAAACGGAAATTTAGATTAAGTCCTATTAAAAAACATTATTCAAGAAAACTGTTGATATGTATGCGTTACAAAACACAGAACAATCGTTACAAAACACAGAACAAAAAGAAAAGAAATTGAAAAAAAGTTGAAACAAACGTTACCATATATATAAAGTGATTGTGCAGAAATACCATTTTTTGACAATTTTTATAAAGAATGCAATGAAAACGCGTTTATTAATTTGTTAGACAGTTTACGATTGTATATAAGTTGCAGTTTTTGTTTATAAAGATAGAATAGTTACTGTAATTGTAGTTAAAAGTACAGTGGGATAATAGTTTGACATGATTTTCCAGTCATGAAAAAAAGGTTCAATTTGTTTGTTGCTGAATTAAAAATTGAAATCAAAATTCTTTAATACTTTGGAGTTTTTGATATTTCCGATATTTTTCCTATGAACAAACTTGGTCCTTTTCTATGTAGTACTATTCCAAGATAAGCAATTGATAATAGAAAAGCATAACAATCAAAAGAAACATACGTTACCTGTAAAACTGGTACCCTGATTGAATGGTGATTTTTTCTGAAATACAGTGGATGATGTTCGCGGTATTTTGGGAAATCATCCAGCTTAGGTGTACTTTTAAAGTGGTATGGATATTTGTTGAAATTGAAGTTTTCATTTATTCGATTTTTCTTTCCCCGGAATGTTCCGTTTTATTGAGAATGGGCGTCATTCTATATGTTTTATTCTTCCGAACTGTTATTTGTGCAT
Organism: Fragum sueziense; assembly: GCA_963680895.1. Taxonomy (NCBI): domain Eukaryota; kingdom Metazoa; phylum Mollusca; class Bivalvia; order Cardiida; family Cardiidae; genus Fragum; species Fragum sueziense. The sequence goes on from OY804606.1 coordinate 34,144,932, forward strand.
GGAAGAACAATTAGCAATGGATAAAAACCTCAATCTCGGCGAAAAAACATTTTTCCTTTGCTATATAGATCAATCCTTTACAAGCGTGTTTACACATTCTATCTTTACTTCAAAACAAGACAAGGTCAAGGTCAACGAGACACACCTCCGCGATATTAACACACCGTACAACCGGCTGTGTGGATGACTGTGACCTTATTTGCGAGGAATACGTGAAAAGATTTATTTTGTACAAGCACTGAACATTTATACGCGTATAATAATTTATAAACTATAGAATACCAAAGATCCTTTCGTTTATTTATAAAAGTAAATTAATTTGACCTACCATGCACATGACATCAGGTGCCGAATCTGTCTTCGCTGACTTTCTACGCAACCGGTTGTAGTGTGTGTAAAATCTCGCTGAGCACAGATGACGTATCTCTGACGTAATCGATTTTTGAAGGTTGGGCATATGTAGCCGTTACAAAACAAAAACAAGGACGACCAGCATGTTATTAATTGACTTGGATTTTAATACTTAATAAAGCTCGTGGAGTGCGTACTTGTGGACTTAAATGATCTACCCCTTCAGGTTGGTAATTTCATACGTTATTTCTTGTTTGTAATTATTGTGCCATTTGCATTTTCGACAGCCTAGCTCGTCCCCCTTTAAAAAATAGGATTTTTTCGAAAAATGTGTCCCAAACGGTGTAAAATATGAATTTGCAATATTTCAAAACTTCTTTTAGCCATGGAATGTACCGAAAAGTGGTTTTTAGTACTGGATCCTGATATTGTAGGTATGTAACATCAACACAGCACAAAAATACTATTTACCGGTATTAGGCTAAAAAAAGAAATCATGTGAAAAATCTGACCCAAACGATGTAAAATAAATTGTACTCATATGAAATCTTTTTTTTATCCATGGAAAGTACCGAAAAGTGGTTCTTTAGTCAAGGATCCTGATCATGTAGGTCCGTAACAGCAATACAACACAAAAGTACCAAATGTTTAAAGGTACAACCTTGAACAATAGATTTTTTCGAAAAATGTGTCCTAAACGGTGTAAAATAGGAATTTGCAATTTTTCAAAACTTGTTTTAGCCATGGAATGTACCGAAAAGTGGTTTTTAGTACTGGATCCTGATATTGTAGGTATGTAACATCAACACAGCACAAAAATACTATTTACCGGTATTAGGCTAAAAAAAAAGAAATTATGTGAAAAATCTGTCCCAAACGATGTAAAATAAACTGTACTCATCTCAAATCTTTTTTTATCCATGGAAAGTACCGAAAAGCGATTCTTATATAGTCAAGGATCCTGATCATATAGGTCCGTAACAGCAATACAACACAAAAGTACCATATTAAAGGTACAACCTTGAACAATAGAATTTTTTTTTTTCGAAAAATGTGTCCCAAACGGTGTAAAATAGGAATTTGCAATATTTCAAAACTTCTTTTAGGAATGGAATGTACCGAAAAGTGGTTTTTAGTACTGGATCCTGATATTGTAGGTATGTAACAGCAACACAGCACAAAAATACCATTGTACCGGTGTTAGGTTGAAAAAAAGAAATTTTGTGAAAAATCTGTCCCAAATAGAAAGATTAACTGTCCTCATCTCAAATCTTCTTTCAGCCATGGAAAGTACCGAAAAGTGGTTCTTTAGTCAAGGATCCTGATCATGTAGGTCCGTAACAGCAATACAACACAAAAGTACCATTTTAAAGGTACAACCTTGAAAAATAGAATTTTTCGAAAAATGTGTCCCAAACGGTGTAAAATAGGAATTTGCAATATTTCAAAACTTCATTTAGCCATGGCGTGTACCAAAAAGGGTTTTTTCGTACTGGATCCTGATATTGAAGGTATGTAACAGCAACACAGCACAAAAATACAATTGTACAGGTAGTACGCTGAAAAAAAGAAATTTTGTGAAAAATCTATCCCAAACGATGTAAAATTAATTGTCCTCATCTCAAATCTTCTTTTAGCCATGGAAAGTACCGAAAAGTGGTTCTTTAGTCAAGAATCTTAATCATGTAGGTCCATAACAGCAATACAACACAAAAGTACCATTTAAAAGGTGCAACCTTGAACAATAGATTTTTTTCGAAAAATGTTTCCCAAACGGTGTAAAATATGAATTTGCAATATTTCAAAACTTCTTTTAGCCATGGAATGTACCGAAAAGTGGTTTTTAGGACTGGATCCTGATATTGAAGGTATGTAACAGCAACACAGCACAAAAATACCAGTGTACCGGTAGTAGGCTGAAAACATTTTTTGTGAAAAATCTGTCCCAAACGATGTAAAATTAACTGTCCTCATCTCACATCTTCTATTAGCCATGGAAAGTACCGAAAAGTGGTTCTTTAGTCAATTAAGGATTCTGATCATGTAGCTCCGTAACAGCAATACAACACAAAAGTACCATTTTAAAGGTACAACATTGAAAAATAGATCTTTTCGAAAAATGTGTCCCAAACGGCGTAAAATAGGAATTTGCAATATTTCAAAACTTCTTTTAGGAATGGAATGTACCGAAAAGTGGTTTTTAGTACTGGATCCTGATATTGTAGGTATGTAACAGCAACACAGCACAAAAATACCATTGTACCGGTGGTAGGCTGAAAAAACAATTTGGTAAAAAATCTGTCCCAAACGATGTAAAATTAACTGACCTCATCTCAAATCTTCATTTTTCCACGGAAAGTACCGAAAAGTGGTTCTTTAGTCAAGGATCCTGATCATGTAGGTCCGTAACAGCAATACAACACAAAAGTACCATTTTAAAGGTACAACCTTGAACAATAGATTTTTTCGAAAAATGTGTCCCAAACGGTGTTAAATATGAATTTGCAATATTTCAAAGCTTCTTTTAGGCATGGAATGTACCGAAAAGTGGTTTTTAGTTCTGAATCCTGATATTGTAGGTATGTAACAGCAACACAGCACAAAAATACCATCCCAGCAAGCATTTTATATCGGGCCGATATCGGGCCGATATCGCCTTCTATATCGGGCCGATATCGGCGCCGACATCGGGCCGATATCGATTTGCAACCACTTTCGATGGCGGGCCGATATCGGCTAGTACATCGGGCCGATATCGGCTAGTACATCGGGCCGACATCGGCTGTCGATATCGGGCCGATATCGCCTTCTATATCGGTCCGATATCGGCGCTGACATCGGGCCGATATCGATTTGCAACCACTTTCGATGACGGGCCGATATCGGCTAGTACATCGGGCTGACATCGGTTGTGATATCGGGCCAATATCGCCTTCTATATCGGCCCAATATCGGCACCGACATCGGGCCGATATCGATTTGCAACCACTTTCGATCATGGGCCGATATCGGCTAGTACATCGGGCCGACAGCAACCTAGAGAAATCAAACGTAGGTTTTGATCATATGTTTGTAATGATAATGACATCGACTCAAAGGTCTGGCGTTTTATACAACTTATCCCGTCATAATATGAAAATTCCCAAAACACAGGGCCAGTGTTTTGGTAATTTTCATATTATGACGCGCATGATTTTATTATTTATATAATTCTATCTTCGAGGGAAAGCACAACTACAAAGACACAAAGGCATATTAACAATATGTAATCATTTATTAAGAAAAAATGTATATTCATACATTGAAAACCTGCAAGAATGTCAACTTTTGCATTCAAACAACAAATAGAAATAGAAATTTCAATGGACTGTGAAAGATATTCTAGGTACATTTGTATTTATTAGAACATTTCAAGGACAGTCAGGATATGCAAAGTTGAGTGGTGCACAGCATATCTCTGGTCAAAAAGAAAGAAATTTTAGCACTGTTACAATTTTTTTACTTTCTATAAGGACCAGTTTCAAATAAATTATACTAAAGGGATATATTAAATCATATCAGAGATTTTAAACTATAACTCATTTTTAAAATTACAGTGTATCATAGTACACATCATTGATTTGCACAGCAAAAAGAACCCCAAATCTAAGCAATGAATCTTATTGATAAACAACTATTTATACATGCACCTCATAGTGACTTGATAATCTTTAAACATTGGTAGTGGAAGTATTTGACTAGAATCAGCCATAACCTCAACTGTTTATTTTAAAAGAAATGATCTGTAAGGTTGTCCTTAACCCTTTCCCAAACGACAAAATTTTAGGGTGATCCACTTCAAATACTGCTACAAATGACTAAATGGCTGTTATTAAGGATAGGATTTGTGTAAAATATGTCACAGAAAATATTGAGGCAAAAGGAGAAACTGCTGGTTATCAGCAGTTTCTTTTTTCGTTTCAATGATTTCCCAAACCATTTCTATTAGGGATGTCAAAAGCAGGTCTTGTTTGGGAAAAGAGTTAAAGAATATTTTCACCCATATTTACAAACCCTTTCCCAAACAAGATCTGGTTTTTGATGTCCCTTACAGAATTGAAATGGAAAAACATTGAGACAAAAGAAAAAATGATGATAATCAGCATTTTCTCCTTTTGTCTCAATATTTTCTGAGACTGTGCATTATAATACATAAATCTTATCTTTATGAACATACATTTTGTCCTCTGCAGCAGCTTTCAAACTGGAACACCTTTATATTTTGTTGTTTGGGAAAGGTTTAAAATTGCCCTTTCGTAGCATTACCTAAATTTAACATTTTAATGTTAAGTACAAATGACAAATTTTTAAGCTGTTTTCAGATTATTTTCAATGTCATTTCAATTGTATCACATCAAAAGCCTGTTATCCATGAGGTCAATTCCATAGTTTAAATTTTTAACCCATTACCACAAAATCGCTACTTTTAATACCCCCGAGAAAGGAGACTTTAGAAAATATTACGGGAAAATGAGAGAATGCTGGTAACCAGTATTTTCTTCTTTTCCCACTATGTATTCCACCCTTCACCAAATAAAGTTCATATTTTCAGTCACCTTTATTTTGTCGCCTGCAAAATATGCCTTCAATTTGGACCAGTCTCGACATTATTGTTTTGTAACAAATGGGCTAAGCAAAGAGACTAAATGCAAAAGATTAAAGAATAGATATTATCACTAGTTTAAACTTCACATATAATTTAAAGCACATAAAGTAGTGACTAGATGGGCATCATTTTCCTTTCCCAAACAACACATTTTTAGGGTGATAAAATTTAAAGGCTGCTGCAGATAACAGATAAAATGTTGATAAAGTTCAGATTTTTGTATAAAACCTAGAAAATATTGGGACAAAAGGAGAGAATGCTGATAATCAGCATTTTCGGTTTTTGACTCAATCTGTTCCCAAGAATTTACAAATAATAACCAGGTCTCAGCCTTGCTGACAAATGCCTCCAACGAGATAGATAGTCTGGTGACAACTTGCTGTGGGAAGACACTTGGGTGTGATAACAGCCAGTTATCACAAGACTAATTGGTGCCATCTTAAGTTCAAACAACCGAATATCACCTAACTAGTATCTACAATGTTGTCATTTCGAAGGGTTAGTGCAAAACTATTGTAACCTACATTTTGTAAAATTTTACAGGAGAGGGAAAAAACTCAATAACTTTCTCAAATATAAAGAGATAAAAAATATTTTTTTAATTCTATATATCTTTTTAATTATACAGAATTGAAACCCAATATTAAAGTACATGACATATTCCTTCCTAAAGATTAAAAAAAAAATGCAAAAAGTGAATTTCTGAAAAATATGTAGTTACAATAGTTTTGCACTGAGGCCTCCATTTGAAGTATTCATCCAGTGTACAAGGCAATAATTTGAGCATTAGTTTTTGACCTGAATATGACTTTAACCCTTTCCAAAACAAGACCGGATTATGATGTCCCTGAGAAAATTGGCTTAGGAAAACATTTAGGCAAAAGAAGAAAATGCTGATAATCAGCATTTTCTCCTTTTGCTGATAATCAGCATTTTCTCCTTTTGCCATAATATTTTCTTTGCTATGATATTCACATTTCCCGCACTTAGAAACATTGATTTTGTCGTCTGCAGCAGCATTCACATTGGACCGCCCTACAATTTTGCTGTTTGGTAATGGGTTTAATTGACAGACGGTGTCTCCAGTTTATATTTGCTGAATCTTGCACAATAAACGTGTTCATTTATGATAGTACAGGCACTGCCAGTATCGATCCCCATCGTGACATTATGGTTGTCCAACCCGAGCTGCACCGTATACTTCACACTCAAGGAAAATAACCGCAAGTTCACGATCTCCTCTCCGTCAGATTCCGTAATGATGATTTGTATATTTTGGTTTACACCACCTTGAAATGTGACCAATTTTGCGGCATAAAAAACATTTACTGTTTTTAAACTGCCTGGCTTGCTTTGCATTTGTTGTCGGCATAATGTTCACCACGGCAACAAATATTCAACTTTGTTTGGCGACTGTTTATTTTTAGATTTGGGTTAACTCGCACCTGCACCCTTCTGGTCCTTTACGACATGATCAGTTTCCATAGTGACCGCTATTTTGAATGCGTCAAAAGTCAAATCAGCCTCGGCCAGTACTTTTCACAGAATTTGCTCAGACCATAAGCCGCACACCAGTTGGTCCCTTAACGTGTGTGGTAAAATTGCACCGTATATAGTAACAATTGACAGAAAGTTCCTTAAATTCCACCAAACGGAACCGATTCATTCTCTCTTTGTTCCCTTTTTATGAAACTTAAAACGCTCAGAAATGATCAAAGGCTTTGGGTTGTAATGAATCTTAAGGATGTCCTTAATCTATTTGAACATGTTGTCCTTTGGTAACGCTGGCTGCACCAAATTTCTCAATTATTCATAGGAAAACAGCAACCTTCTTGTCGTTGTCAATTTAGTTAGCCACGAAAATACAGCTCCACTCACTCTGTTCTGCCCTGTGCAGTCAGGATACCAACTTTAAAACCAAGACATAGGTACCAGGATATCAACTTTAATACCAAGATGTAGGTAAAAGACTGAAAGTAAACAAAACGATCAGTTCATTACAGCGAATAGCAATTGGATAGCTTTAGAAAGTGTAAAATGACTAGAAAATTGTGAGCTATGACTAGATTGCATGAGAAAGTATGAGCTTATGCTTCTATTTATCGATATAAAGCTTTTGAGAACAATGGCACGACTTTAAGAATAACAAGGCGAGTGCGAAGAATGTTGAGTACGAATCTACAGCAGTTCTAATTTAACCTTACGGACTACCATACATTAAAATAGTTATTCAACAATATCTTAAGGTGTTAAAGAAGTGTTATCCCCATCAAACTTACACTATGTGGGCCATAGAAACGGTCAAGGGACTTGACTAAATTCATTCGCTGTTCATCGTAGTCTGGTTCCCGCCTCTAATACACTACGTTATAAAGAGTCTGGTAATGCCTGGCAAACAGGGTCCATTGATTGGTTAGTATACACAACCGATGAAACGTCTCGACCAATCAGAGCCGCTCGTTGACGACCATGTATACGGCCTCGGAGATTAGCTATTACCGTACCTATATTCATAGTAGATTTCAGGTACGGGAACCAGACTATGTTCATCGTTTCCGGCTAAAAGGGACGTAACTCCTGTAATACCCCAAAGGAATAAGTATCGGAAAGGATAATACTGGACGACGATTTTAACTGAATAACTTCGTAATCCAGCACACACTCTACTTCGTTGTCAACGGACTCTGTCCCCTCCAGGAACTCCCCAATCTTGCCAATACTCATCTTCGTCAGCAGAAAATGTAATATCTTGAGGGAATAAACAAAAACTCAAGGCTAAACTTGGAGAAACAAATTTTTGAGCCATTTTTCAAACAAGGCATTAGACTAACTAAGTCATGAAAAATAAAAAAATACATAATCAAAGTACTCGCAGTCCCTAAATAATCAAAGTTTCAAACTAAAACTATTCCAATAATAAACGAGAAACTTTAATTAAAACTCCCCATTTACCTTCTTATAATACAAAAGTGTGTATCAACAAAAAGAAGAAAAATAATGTCCGCTCTAAGGCAGATACGTAGACTTGAGCGTACTTACAGCTGATGTCGGGCCGATGTCGGGCCGATATTGACAATTCAATAATACTGATATCAATTGAATACTAGGCTTCTTATCTAATTTTGTTGTTGTTTTTTTTTCAACGCAATAGTGTTTTATTTTAGAAAAACACACTTTTGAACGATCAGAACCGTAAACGGGTTGTCAAGCCAAGTCAACGTCGGGCCGATGTCGGGCCGAAATACGGCCGATATCTAATGTCTAGAATGGATTTTTGTTCCCAATGTATTATTGAATTGAAGTTTAACGAAGATTTGTCATTAAAAATATAAAATGAAATACTTAGATGCCACAATGAAATAATTTTAAAATCGTCAAATCTTATCGGCCCAATATCGGCCCATCATCGGCAAAATTTACCGATATTCCGATACGCAGCCGATATCGGCCCGATATAGGTCTGCTTGCTGGGATTGTACCGGTAGTAGGCTGAAAAAACAATTTGGTAAAAAAATCTGCCCCAAACGATGTAAAATTAACTGTACTTATTTCAAATCTTTTTTATCCATGGAAAGTACCGAAAAGTGGTTCTTTAGTCAAGGATCCTGATCATGTAGGTCCGTAACAGCAATACAACAGAAAAGTACCATTTCAAAGGTACAACCTTGAACAATAGATTTTTTCGAAAAATTTGTCCCAAACGGTGTAAAATATGAATTTGCAATTTTTCAAAACTTCTTTTAGCCATGGAATGTACCGAAAAGTGGTTTTTAGTACTGGATCCTGATATTGTAGGTATGTAACACACTCGTTCTCAGAATAGGACGTCGATTTTTGAAAAAGGCTGTCTTCGCTATAAAAATATATATAAAAAATAGAAAATCATCAATAGTTCAACATAAGTTTGCATAGCTTCAATATGATTAATAGTACAAATAAAAAATGGCTAAAACTCTTCATAGTCTACAACTGTATGGATTTGGGGAATCCATGTTTATACCAAGGGGTCGATTTTTCGCATGTCCCCGCGCTGTTTGTTGTTGATTTGAAGCTTTTATGGACAAGTTGGCAAAGTGCAATACAAAAAAGATATTTTCGAAACTGATAAATGACTATGTGCCAACGTAAAAATAAGTAATAATTCACTAATTGAGGTAAAAGGAAAAAATATCCGCAATAATATTTTGTCCCCGAATTTAGGTAATCTACGTTAAGCGTCATTTAAAAAAATAATAAATAATTCAAGAACTCCATTAAAACAACGGTTATCAACGAAATTAGCATCTTAAACAAGCATTTGAATAATCAGACTGCAATATAGACACGCATGTGTTCCATGCTTTGTATAAAAACACAATAATGCAACCAAGGTACGACCGTTGTTTTAAGCTTGTAATTTACGTTAGTGACATTGTTCCCATATAAGAAGAAATAGAAAAATAACCAATATAGTAAGAAGTAGGATTGAACTTGAGAAGTAAATAGCGGTAATAAATTACTCTTTTATATCTTTTCCGAATTGTCAATCGAGAAAAGTTTCCATTGCAGTAATTTACGTTATGTAAGCTACGTTAGTGAAAAACACGAAATTCGATGTTTTGAGCCCGAAAGAGAGATTAATTGGTTGTTAAAATGTAGGATATACATACAAAGTCTGAAAAAATCATGTTCCTTGTTTCATTGTCCAACATGCCAGTCTCGTGGAGTGTCTTTAGAAGTATGTGACGGGTGGCAGAATTCGAGATAAGTTACATGTTTTTTTCAAGAATTTCCACCATTTCTTTACGGTTTTATAATTTTTCATATTATGAAGGATATATTGATACAAAAACTGTATAAGATGTTTTCCAAATTGTGACAACAGACCTGATTAAAGCACACTTATTAACACAAACGTTGAATTCGTGTTGAGAATTCTTGACTAACCCTCTAATATTTATAGTCCATTATTACAGAAACCTTAATGTAATCCTTAAAGAATTTTGGATTGTTTTCAAATTTATAAGCACAATAATTGTCTGACATGTTTTAATTGTTATTTTATTCAAAAGATTGAATTGACATGCTGTGCAAAAAGGCGATAACGTAGCTTTCAAAAATGGATATATATCTGCTCTAAAGCTCTACCAGTATATCTTTAAGATATCATAGCATGTTAACCTATGTTATCATGGGCTTAAGATGTCGAATGTCTAAATCTACTCGATTAGATATGGATTTTCCATGTGGAATCAAAGTTATTTAACTCGATATCTTAACGTAGATTACCAAAGTAGATAACGTAGATTACAAATCAAATTTTACATTTTAAAAGTGTCACAATGCACTGGTTACATTAATTATTACGGATTTTTCACTGTTTTGATGCCCTTAAACGAAACGGTTTGAGAAAACACTAAATCAAAAGACAAAAAATGCTGCTATTCAGGTTTTTCTCTCTTTGAATAATTATTTTGTAACCTATATTTCACATAAATTCATTCAATATCAACATCCACTTTGTCATCAACAGAATCGTTTGAATTGAAAGGCTGAGTGTTTGCTGTTTGAGAAATTGTCCCTGTTGACCAACTGTTGGTTAAGCGTGATGGCATTGTACGCAGAATCATTCCACCATGTGCCATGTGTCGAGGCTGTCGCAGATACACTATTCTTGGAGAGTGCATTGAAGAAATAAATTTAGACACTTTAATGTTCTGCCTCAATGTGTACATTGATATGGATGCGTTCGTTTCTTTCTTTCATTCTTTTTTATATTTTGAAAACAATATATTCATTACAAAAAAAAAAAAAAAGATTCGTGCAAATTTGACTTTTGCATCACCGAGCCTTTATAATTATTATATTCATATGATATCAAATCATATAACATACGCATTCTGAATATGGATAATTACGGCAAATTTTAGACTGGTCTAAATTTAAACCCAAATTTGAAGGTGAAACAAATGTTTCTCAAAACATATAGTGTGTTATTCATAACATAGAAACTTTTCAGGAAATGGAAAAAAATGCTGACTATTGGCATTTTCTTTTCCGTTATCTATTTCTTGCTTTCCATTTTAGAGGGTGATCAGAACCAGGACTTCGGAGGAAAGGGGTATTATTGTTGGTGTATAATATCCCCTTTCTTTTCACTTGTACACATCTAAGATTGTTTCGAAAATTTATAAGGAACTTTTTCAAAAAATCATTATACCTATTCAATGAAAGGTTTTGATATTCAGAAAAAAATCGTGAAAGTAAAAGCAATAGCGTGAAGAATCCCAGTCTATAATTTTAAAGTTGTTACTGTTCTTGATCTGTCTACGGTAAATATAGTTTCCCTTAGACATTTTTTTATTAATGAATGTCTAAAAACTTCTTCCCATATATTTTTAGCATATTTATAGTCTTTTCCTTGGCACCCTACGGTTTGTTATGCTCAAATAAGGCATTTATAATTTGGTGTAATCTACTCTTTGTCGTGATTTAATCTACGTTATGAAGAGGACAGGCAATTTTGAAAGTAAAATTTCGCAGACAAGCACAGAGAAAAGATATTTTTCATATCTGTTTAAATAGTAAATTACATTTTTCACAGGATAACAGTAGCAGATAGACAACTTTATAATTTTTTATCTACTTTTATTTTTAGTTTTGAAGGAATGTGTATACATTTTCACCGTCGACAGATATATCAAAATGATTATTTAAAGACTGAGAATGGGAATTCAGAATAAAATATAACAAACCCTCTCAGTTAGAATATCAAGAAATATGATTAAATCATTTCTTACAGTAAACTGTAAAATAATCCGTAAAATATTGTCAATTATATACTCATAACGCAGATTACACTTCATTTATACCAGAGTTAAGAAAAGTATTGCAAAAAATAAAAATCATTGAATTTGAGTTCTGATATTTCGCATTATTGTTCATAAATGATTGTTCTGCGGAATTAAAAAGAAAAAAACAACGGTTTTGAAGAAGTTCATTTTTGCTCAATTTGCAAATTGGAATCGACACCCTATTCTGAGAACGAGTGAACAGCAACACAGCACAAAAGTACCATTGTACCGGTAGTCGGCTGAAAAAAAAAGAAATTTTGTGAAAAATCTGTCCCAAACAGAAAAATTAAATGTCCTCATCTCAAATCTTCTTTTAGCCATGAAAAGTACCGAAAAGTGGTTCTTTAGTCAAGGATCCTAATCATGTATGTCCGTAACAGCAATACAACACAAAAGTATCATATTAAAGGTACAACCTTGAAAAAAAGATTTTTTTCGAAAAATGTGTCCCAAACGGTGTAAAATATGAATTTGCAATATTTCAAAACTTCTTTTAGCCATGGAATGTACCGAAAATTAGATGTCACCACTGGATTCTCATATTGTAGGTATGTAACAGCAACAGAGCACAACAATACTATTGTAAGCGTAGTAGGCTGAAAAAAGAGAGATTTTGTAAAAATCTGTCCCAAACGATGTAAAATTAACTGTCCTTATCTCAAATCTTCTTTTAGCCATAGAAATATATGAAAACTCGATATTTAGTCAAGGATCTTGATCATGTAGGTCCGTTACGTAATACAACACAAAAGTTCCATTTTAATTGTACAACCTTGAAAAATAGAATTTTTCGAAAAATATGTCCCAAACGGTGTAAAATATGAATTTGCAATATTTCAAACGTTCTTTTAGCCATAGAATGTACCAAAAAGTACCAGCATACTACAGTACTAAAAACCTTTTCGCTTTTCGCTACATTCCATGGATAAAAGAAGTTTTGAAATATTGCAAATTCATATTTTACACCGTTTAGGACACATTTTTCGAAAATTCTATTCTTCAATGTTATACCTTTAAAATGGTACTTTTGTGTTGTATTGCTGTTACGGACCTACTTGATCAGGATCTTTGACTAAAGAACCACTTTTCAATACTTTCCATGGCTAAAAGAAGATTTGAGATTAGGACAGTTAATTTTACATCGTTTGGGACAGATTTTTCCCAAAACTTCCTTATTTTCAGCCTACTACCGGTACAATGGTACTTTGTGCTTTGTTGCTGTTATATACCTACAATGTGATGACCCAGTACTCAAAACCACTTTTCGGTACATTTCATGGCAAAAAAAAAGTTTTGAAATGTTGCAAATTCATATTTTACACCGTTTGGGACACATTTTTCGAAAAATTCTTTTTTTCAATGTTGTCCCTTTAAATGGTACTTTTGTGTTGTATTGCTGTTACGGACCTACATGTTCAGGATCCTTGACTAAAGAACCGCTTTTCGGTACTTTCCATGGCTAAAAGAAGATTTGAGATGAGGACAGTTAATTTTACATCGTTTGGGACAGATTTTTCCCAAAACTTCTTTTTTCAGCCTACTACCGGTACAATGATATTTTTGTGCTGTGTTGCTGTTACATACCTACAATATCAGGATCCAGTACTAAAAACCACTTTTCGCTACATTCCATGGCTAAAAGAAGTTTTGAAAATTTGCAAAATCATATTTCACACCGTTTGGGACACATATTTCGAAAAAAAAGTTATTTTTCAAGGTTGTCCATTTAAAATGGTACTTTTGTGTTGTATTGCAGTTACGGACCTACATTGACTAAAGAACCACTTTTCGGTTTTTTTCTATGGCTAAAAAAAATTTGAGATGAGGACAGTTAATTGTACATAGTATGGGACAGATTTTTCCCAAAATTTCTTTGTTTTTCAGCATACTACCGGTACAATGGTATTTTTGTGCTGTGTTGCTGTTACATACCTACAATATCAGGATCCAGTACTAAAAACCACTTTTCGGTACATTCGATGGCTAAAAGAAGTTTTGAAATATTGTAAATTAATATTTTTCACCGTTTGGGACACATTTTTTGAAAAATTCTATTTTTCAAGGTTGTACCTTTAAAATGGTACTTTTGTCTTGTATTGCTGTTACGGACCTACATGATCAGGATCCTTGACTAAAGAACCACTTTTCGATACTTTCCATGGCTAAAAGAAGATTTGAGATGAGGACAGTTAACTAATTTTACATCGTTTGGGACAGATTTTTCCCACAATGTCTTTTTTTTTCAGCCTATTACCGGCACAATGGTATTTTTGTGCTGTGTTGCCGTTAAATACTTACAATATCAGGATCCAGTGGTAAAATCACTTTTCGGTACATTCCATGGCTAAAAGAAGTTTTGAAATATTGCAAATACCATTTGACGATATCTGGTGTTCAGGAGATAGAGCATAAAAATACGAACACAACAATACCAAATATAGGATTTTTGTAAAAATGGAGTTAGCGCACTCTAAAAACGAGTTGACAAATTTTGATCTTTTATATTGTTAGTGTTGATGTGCAACGGTTAATAATAATGTAACTAATAAATAATTCAAACTACAATTACAGCATTTCACCGATTATGACATGGTTTAGCCGTACTATAGTACGAACAATCTGAAATACATGTACATCATTATACGAACTTATATCCAGAATATGGGGACACTTTTCCTAGTTAGAAAAGATTATTAGGCTTCCTTAGTAATGGGTGTGTCATTTTCAAAACGAATTTACATTATTAAACTTGTTTGAAACTCTAAATACTATGTTTCTCAATGTTTTGGTTATATTTGGTTCAGTGTAATGCCTACCCATCAAACATGCTTATATGGGTCCCATATGGGCTGTGTATGGGTAAGCTCATATGGGTAGGCCCATATTGGACCCATATAAGACCTATGTAGGCAAGCTCATGTGGGTTTGATCATAAGGGACCCAGATGGGTCCCATATTCCCAGTATATGGGCTGTGTATGGGTAAGCCCATATGGGTATGCCCATATAGGACCTATGTTGGAAAGCCCATGTTGTTTGGACAATAATAGTCCCAGTTACAATAATTGACTTGCGCCCATTCATGTACAACAGAATAATTATGTATACATGAGCATATCTAAAATATCCATAATCTGAATCATGTACCCTACAGAATTATAAGCTTTCAATTTGAATGACGATCTTATGTATATCCACCAAAATTTATGACCATCAATTAAATACAAATTGAAAAAAAAAACAACATTAGATTCAGTAAGACAAGTAAGGCAACATCAATATGACATATCTAACCCTATTCTCGAACAAAACCTGGTTTTGACTTCTCTAACAGAAAGGTAAATTGCACAAAAACACAAAAAACATAGGCCTAGAGCTATGAGCAAAAGTTGATAATCGGTTTTTTATTCTTTTGCCTAAGTTTTTTCTGTGCTATATTGTACAGAAGTACATTCTTTGTCAATATCGTTTGTAACCATGGCCTTCATGATGGATCATCGTAATATTATGTCGTTTTAAAATAACGGTGTTTTAACTGTAATTAGACTGTTCAAATTACTAAAACAATCTTATCAATTAGTGTGTTACATGTAGTTTTATGTATATTAAAGAGAATTAATTTAAAATCTTGAAAATAAATCATATTTTCACAAAGCGTTTACGTAAAGAAAGCATTTGGCTTGATAATCCTATATGATTCTTTTAAAACAAATCATTTTTGTGAAGACATTTTCAAAAAAGATAGAAATAAATCGAGAAATATAAATATATCAAAAACATATAGATAGTTATAGAAAATATCGAAAGTATTAAACATATTAAGACTATATTTAATGAAAGCCAATAGAAATGGGTTTGATCAGGGCTGTCTATATGGGTCTGCCCATCTGGGACCCATATGGGTCCCATATTGCATGTATATGGGCTGCCCAGATAGGACCCATATGGGCCCCGGTTGCACATCCTATATGGGTCCCATATGGGTTGCCCTTATGGGACCCATAAGGGTGCCCATATGGGACCCATTTGGGACCCATATAGATTGCTAGCTGGGACGTTACGCTACCCCTTCAGAGCAGATTTACACACATCTTCCTGAAAAAAGAAATTAATCGTCACAAAAATGACCAGTGTTGAAAAAACGATGTACAATTTTTGGAAGAATAAAGCACATTTTAGGAAGTGATGCTACAATTATTTGTCTCAATCGGAAAAAGTTAGTATTTGGCAAATCTTCAGGTATTCCATGACGCATTTAACATTGACTTAAAAATGAGCTTGTCGCAATAAATGCACCAGATAACGAAATGCAGCATGTTAATGGTAACGTAGACATTTATGTTGTTTTAGTATACCGTTTCAAAAACTCGTAACTTTCACACTACTTCAATTATGTACACAATTCTTTACCGGAAGTTGCAAGAGATATATATTATGTATAATCCAGAAAAAGAATGAAAATCAAAACTTTTATTTTTTGCATTTTACGATTTTTTTTGCTCCTTATTATTGAGAATGAGCGAGGTATGTAACAGCATCACAGCACAAAAATACCATTGTACAGGTAGTACGCTGGAAAAAAAAGACATTTCAGGAAAAATCTGTCCCAAACGATGTAAAATTAACTGTCCTCATCTCAAATCTTCCTTTAGCCAATTGAAAGTACTGAAAAGTGGTTCTTTAGTCAAGGATCCTGATCATGTAGGACCGTAACAGCAATACAACACAAAAGTACCATTTTAAAGGTACAACCTTGAAAAATAGATTTTTTTTCGAAATACTGTGTCCCAAACGGTGTAATATATGAATTTGCAATATTTCAAAACTTCTTTTAGCCATGGAATGTACCGAAAAGTGGTTTTTAGTACTGGATCCTGATATTGTAGGTGTGTAACAGCAACACAGCACAAAAATACCATTGTACAGGTAGTAGGCTGAAAAAACAATTTGGTAAAAAATCTGCCCCAAACGATGTAAAATTAACTGTCCTCATCTCAAATCTTCTTTTAACCATGGAAAGTACCGAAAAGTGGTTCTTTAGTCAAAGATCCTGATCATGTAGGTCCGTAACAGCAATATAACAAAAAAGTACTTTTTTAAAGTACAACCTTGAAAAATACAATTTTTCGAAAAATGTGTCCCAAACGGTGTAAAATAGGAATTTGCAATATTTCAAAACTACTTTTAGCCATGGAATGTACCGAAAAGTGGTTTTTAGTACTGGATCCTGATACTGTAGGTATGTAACAGCAACACAGCACAAAAATACCATTGTACCGGTAGTAGGCTGAAAAACAAAGAAATTTTGGGAAAAATCTGTCCCAAACAGAAAAATTAACTGTCCTCATCTCAAATCTTCTTTTAGCCATGGAAAGTACCGAAAATCGGTTCTTTAGTCAAGGATCCTGATCATGTAGGTCCATAACAGCAATACAAGACAAAAGTATCATTTTAAAGGTACAACCTTGAACAATAGATTTTTTCGAAAAATGTTTCCCAAACGGTGTAAAATACGATGTTGCAATATTTCAAAACTTCTTTTAGCCATGGAATGTACCGAAAAGTGGTTTTTAGTACTGGATAATGATATTGTAGACCTGTATGTAACAGCAACACAGCACAAAACTACCATTTACCGGTAGTAGGCCGAAAAAAAAAATTGAAAAAAATCTGTCCCAAACGATGTAAAATTAAATGTCCTCATCTCAAATCTTCTTTTAGCCATGGAAAGTACTGAAAAGTGGTTCTTTAGTCAAGGATCCTGATCATGTAGGTCCGTAACAACAATACAACACAAGTAGGGCAAAACGCCCAGGTGGGGTCAAACGCCCACCCCTATTATTTCGTCACTCATTATGTCAATTGATATTTATCTTGATTTTACACTTGAAGTATTCTTTTAGAAAGATGCCCATGAAATTTTTACATCTAAACGTCATTTAATTATCAGTATGCGAATAATTGTTTATTTTGCATATGTTTGATCTAATATTTGGGTAATGGGTTTTCTTGTGTATCTTATTTCCGACCGAGTATTCAATCAACCAAAATGCATTTAATATTTATATGTCCAATTGGTCGCCTACACAAAAAGATAAAAAGAAAAAAATATCAACACATTTTTTTCTCTGGCCAAATTAAATCACCCACCCCCTTTGGGGCAAAACGCCTATGCTGCTTTGGGGCAAAACGCCCATACTGGGCGTTCTGCCCCTTCCAAGGGCTAAATAGTGGGCGTTTTGCCCCTTGTATGGATAAGTAGGTATTCAAAAGTACTAAAATTTTCCTTTAAACTCGAAGAATGACTAAGGTTGGTACAAATGACGAAATCCATTTACATTTCGTTGTCTACAAAATAAAAACTGGCAAAAAAGACCGACTTTTCGCGAATATATCAAACTTTTATGTCACCTGATGGATCCATGTGGGGCAAAACGCCCATGAAACGTCGATTTTGTGTTAAAATGAGACAATAAGACCATTTAATCTACTTTAAAGGGGCCTTATAAGGAACATAACATCAGTATGTTTTAATTTGACTGATATGAAGATGCTGCAGACAAAGGACAGTAACACGTAACCACTTTTATAGACAAGTAGATTATGCCAAAATCTAGCCTTTACGCTTGATAAAAAATGTTGAAAATATGATAAAACCCATCCAAAGTATATTTTCCTAGTATATTAATTACAAACTAATTATATTCCTATTTTCCCCCAGATATTTTCAAAATATTTTTTTTATTTTTCATATGGGGCATAAAGCCCAGTGGTGGGCTTCATGCCCCACCCCGAAAGGCGTTTTGCCCCGAGGGTGGGGCAAAAAGGCCAAATTTCGAGAAAAATTGTTTTAACGACAGTCATTTTTTAAATCAAATGACAAAGCTGTTTTGTGTATAGACATTTGGGACAAAGGGCAAAGTTTAATTTCACGTTGAAACATTTACATTATACTTTGTTTGTTTTGTGCTACAGCGCTCTTTCCTTAAGGGGGGCGTTTTGCCCCTCCTTACCTACCATTTTAAAGGTACAACCTTGAAAAATAGAATTTTTCGAAAAATGTGTCCCAAACGGTGTAAAATATGAATTTGCAATATTTCAAAACTTCTTTTAGCCATGGAATGTACCGAAAAGTGGTTTTAGTACTGGATCCTGATACTGTAGGTATGTAACAGCAACACAGCACAAAAATACCATTGTACCGGTAGTAGGCTGAAAAACAAAGAAATTGTGGGAAAAATCTGTCCCAAACAGAAAAATTAACTGTCCTCATCTCAAATCTTCTTTTAGCCATGGAAAGTACTGAAAAGTGGTTCTTAAGTCAAGGATCCTGATCATGTAGGTCCATAACAGCAATACAAGACAAAAGTACCATTTTAAAGGTACAACATTGAACAATAGATTTTTTCGAAAAATGTTTCCCAAACGGTGTAAAATATGATGTTGCAATATTTCAAAACTTCTTTTAGCCATGGAATGTACCGAAAAGTGGTTTTAGTACTGTATCCTGATATTGTAGACCTGTATGTAACAGCAACACAGCACAAAACTACCATTTACCGGTAGTAGGCTGAAAAAAAAAGAAATTATTGAAAAAATCTGTCCCAAACGATGTAAAATTAAATGTCCTCATCTCAAATCTTCTTTTAGCCATGGAAAGTACTGAAAAGTGGTTCTTTAGTCAAGGATCCTGATCATGTAGGTCCGTAACAGCAATACAACACAAAAGTACCATTTTAAAGGTACAACCTTGAAAAATAGAATGTTTCGAAAAATGTGTCCCAAACGGTGTAAAATATGAATTTGCAATACTTCAAAACTTCTTTTAGCCATGGAATGTACCGAAAAGTGGTTTTTAGTACTCGTTCCTGATATTGTAGGTATGTAACAGCAACACAGCACAAAAATACCATTTACCGGTAGTAGGCTGAAAAAAAAAAGAAATTTTGTGAAAAATCTGTCCCAAACGATGAAAAAAGGTTCTCTAGTCAAGGATCCTGATCTGGCAGGTCCGTAACAGCAATACAACACAAAAGTATGCCTACCATTTTAAAGGTACAACCTTGAAAAATAGAATGTCTCGAAAAATGTTTCCCAACCCGTGTAAAATATAAATTTACAATATTTCAATACTTCTATTAGCCATGGAATGTACCGGAAAGTGGTTTTTAATACAGGAGCCTGAAATTGTAGGTATGTAACAGCAACACAGCACAAAAATACCATTGTAGCCTACAGGTAGTACGCTGAAAAAATGGGAAAATCTGTCCCAATTGATGTAAGATCAACTGTCCTCATTTAAATCTTCTTTTAGCCATGGAAAGTACCAAAAAGTTGTTTATTTCTCGATCCTGATCATGTAGACTGTCCGTAGCAGTAATACAACACAAAAGTTCCATTTTAAAGGTACAACCTTGAAAAATAGAATTTTTCGTAAAATGTTTCCCAAACGCTGTAAAATATGAATTTACAATATTTCAAAACTTCTTTTAGCCACGGAATGTATCGAATATGGTTTAATTAGTACACTATCCTGATATTGTAGGTATGTAGTGCTCAGCAACACAGCACAAAAATACCATTGTATAGGTAGGCTGGTAGATCTACGCTGAAAAAAAGAAAGTTTGGGAAAAATCTTTCCCAAACGATGTAAAATTAAATGTCCTCATTTCAAATCTTCTTTTAGCCATGGAAAGTACCGAAAAGTAGTTTTTAGTCAAGGCTTCTGATCGTGTAGGTCTGTAACAGCAATAGAAGACAAAAGTACAATTCTAAATTGAGTACCCTGAAAAATATATGTTTTTGAAAAATGTTTCCCAAACGTTGTAAACAATGAATTTACAATATTTCAACTTCTTTTAGCCATGGAATGTACCGAAAATTTGTTTTTAGAGCTGGATCCAGATAATGTAGGACTTACCTTCATGGGATGCTAAGAATGACCCCTTGAATACGAGCATTTGGTTCTAAAATCCTTCCCAATCAGCTTTTTTGTACATCAGCATAAGTCTAGGCTTTTCCCTGTCTACATGTGGTTTGACAATTATGTCGAACAGCACAGCATCATGGTCTACTAGTATACCAGGCTTGACCTCCACAGATTTCACCAGTGTTGGTTATCAATGAGGAATAAATCCAAAATGTGTTCAAGCCTTGTTGGGTGGGTTACTAACTGTTTAAGGTTGTGTTCATTTATGATATGAGCCAGGATCTAGAAAAACGTCCCTTAAGGCTTTTGAGCCCAACATAGATCCAGATCAGCCTGTGCATACGCACAGTCTGATCAGGATCCATGTTGTTCTCTAATAGCTTCTTCATGACCTGTAGTAACTTCAAGAGAGCAGCATGGATCTATATTGGACTGCATTTGACAACAGTCTGATCTTCATTCTCAATCTTTGAAAATGCTATAAGGGACGTTTTTCCAGATCCCGGCTCATATAAATTAATTCCTCATAGTGCTTGGTATACTTACAGTCCGGGGAAATGGTGGGAATATTCTCATTCCATGAAAACTTGGGATAATAGGGAACAATTAATTTTATTCAGTTAATTCTGACTTAATTTCGGACAAACAAACAGTATTTCTTAGGTGTTGTTATTAAACCTCACGAGTAACTACGGCTTTACTCAAGCCGTATCTAACTTTACGAGATTTTACAACAACACTGACGATTTATCAAAACGTAACGGTAAACCTAGATCTAGTCTATTTTAGCATAAATTCATTGCTATTATTTAAAGTCACCCAGTATCAATATGTGGCCCTTGAGAGAAGATACCATATTATTGTCATAATGCAAAGAAACGACTTACCACTCCGCAGCACTCGGGCTGGTCTTGAAGCTGGCACTTCGTAAATGCACTATAAACACTATAATCGATGTTATCAGTATGTCGTCTAGTCCAAGAGTGAAGAATCCGGAGCGCTAGCAATTGGGGTATCGCTAATTGACGGAATGGGCCAACGTGATTGGTCGCTATTTATAGTAACACTAGGGGGTTTCCAAGGAATTCCACAACACTCCCCCCCATTTTGTTGAATCCGGGGGTCCTCCAGTGAACACGATCGCGGATTCTCTGGCCTGTCTGTGTTACAAAGCTGAACTCTTCTGTCTGCTATACTCTCCTGTCAGCGGTCCTCTGTTCCGGGACTCAAACTTCAACATGGGGTGGGTATAGTCGCTGGCCGTTGCGCTCCGTATTGATCAAGATCTGGGAGATTGGTTCTTGTCTTATGTTAGCCACCAGCTGTGCAATCTCTCCTATGTATTTTGGAGTGTTGAACTGTTGTCCTGGTAAAATGCTGAGATAAGGGGAATCGGTCTCCAATAGCAGCCGGCTGATTGGAACGCGTTGTAGAGCTTCCCTCTGTGGACGCAGGAAACGGGCAACCTTCCCGGTGAATCCAAAGTAGCAGTTCGGGAAGGCTTCACTCCAATTCTTTCTCTGCTGGTGGTCTCCTGTGAAACAGTGAAGGTGGATCCGCTGGTCTCTCGGGATATGCTTCTTGACTAGCTCTAAACAGTCCCGAAAGGCTCGGTCCGAAAACTTTTCATCTCTGTGTCCTCGTACATGAATCACTAAGGTGTGCTGGGGTGGACACAGAGGCAGAAGTTGCTCCAATGCTGTTAGTTGGGCTTCTTTGTTTTCCATTCCTTCACCATAATCCAGGCCAATCTCCCCGAAGGCGGTAATTCTTGGTTGGAGGAGTAGACTCTGCAGGTGTTGGAGACGAGGTGGGGTGAGGTCCTTAATCTTCTTGGGATGGACTCCTACGGCTAACCTCCACTTCGGATTAATAGATCCGGGAATATGTTTGTAACCAGCCGGATCGCAAAAGATCATGACTCCTCCTGTAATCGTCACTGGAACTCTTGGGGGTACCTCTGCTGTTCGGTAGATTACGTCCTCCTGTAGGGTATCTAGTTCTAATCTCCAGCAAAGGCGGTCCAAGTGGAAATGGCTGTCAAAGGCTGATTTCCCTGCAGAGTCTGACTTTGTTGCTCTGGGCTTGACAATTCCTACTGGCGAAGATTTCTTGCTTGTGGACGCGCATACCTCCGCATAGGTCAGGGTAGTGGTCCTAGTTCTGTCTTCGGTCGGTAGGTTGACAGCAACAGCTTGTGCATAGGATCGCTGCTCAGTGTTCTCGCCACTTGAGGTTGTGGGCTCGGTGGCGGTTCCCAGCTGACTGGCCGTAGTGGACACCTCCATGGGTACTGGGTCCTGGCCTACTTCGTCGACAACTTGTAAGCTGGTTGGCGATGGGGTCGCTGATCTGAGCAACGCCTCCTCATTTATTGGACTGGATGCTGTAGAGCTAGCTTTTCGTGCGCTCTTTGATGGGCTGGGAGTGCCTTCATAGTCCAGCTGCATTGGTGACTCCAACGTCAAAACCAGGTCTTTCATGGCCATCTGTTTCAAGGACACTTGGCTTAAGTTGACTTCTTTGGAGCCTTTCTTTAAACAGACCCGAGCGCCCCGTTCAGTGGAACTTGGTGAAGCTTGGGGAGTTCGGTCTGGTGTCCTTGTCTCTTCCTGTATGGGGCTTAGACGCCTGGTGTAACTGGACTCTCCCAGTCTGGGCTTCTCCAGTCTTGTGGTAGGCTGCAGTTTCATTGAGACGCTGGAACCCTTCTTTGGAGGGAGGGTCTCTGTTCTTCCTGCCATTGAGACGCTGGAACCCTTCTTTGGAGGGAGGGTCTCTGTTCTTCCTGCTCTTTCTCTGGAGACATCGGATCTCTTTCGAGAAGAGTGAGTCTCCGTCCTTCTTCGTTCTCGTCTTCTCTCCTCTCTTTCTCTTTTGGCTTGAAGGCGCCTTCTTCGAGCAGGATTTAATCGACAGGGCCTATGTCTCTTCTCTGTATTCTCCGTGGTCTTTGGCTCCGGAACTGTCCATCTTTCACCAAAAAGTTGGAACATCTCCTCTCTCTGCTCCGGAGTCAGTTGAACCATCAGGAAGGCGAATGGATGCCAATGGATGAGGGCTGCTGGGGAATTCACAGGTCGGATGGAAAAACCACTCTGCGGTATTCGGTACCTGGACACCAAAGCCAGTGCCTCCATAGCCTGTCGGGTCTCAGGTGTGATCCTGGAATCCTGTATTTGGGCCTCCTCATTCACTAGGTCCATAAGATCATATACAGTCCCGCTTTGGCCGAAGATGAATCTTGCCAACATCTCTAATCCATGGCGGCGAAGGAATTGGAACTGGTGATTTTGCAGTTCGGCTTCTGTCTCTTCGTCCTGGAATAGAGCTGGGATGTGGGCCTGTCTCAAGTGGGTCCTTAGTTTCTCAACTGCTGAACCACATCCTCGGATCGGACAAGATTTCCTCTTTCTGGGTGGACTCTTCAGGTTGTTGTTGTCCCTGGGTCTCTTCCTAGAAACTTCGGTCTGTACCATACGTCCGGTGCCCGACACGGTCACAGCTATATCTGGAACAGACTGTGACATCGCGACGTCTGGGGAACTGTAAAATTCTGGTTCATTATCATCACCATCACTGGGACTTGGGGACCTTTCCAGCCTGTACTTCCTTCCGTGGAAATATATTGTTGGAATCTCTCCAGCGGAGATCTTGGCGTAGGCGTCTTGATCCCTCTCCGGCGATCTGTGTCTGCGCCGGTAACCATTCCCGGATTCTCTCTGGCTTGGCCTTCGTGCAGGATCCTCGGGAACAGCGGGTCCAGTGGTGGTGGTTCTAAGTCTGGGTATGATGTATCTCGGATCCTCGGTCACTGGGGGTTGACTCGATCGAACCTCGAAAACACTCTTTCTTCTGGTATTGTCGTCTTCCATTGGGGTTGCGGTCACCGGGCTGGGACTCTGGTTGCCCTCAATGGATGGCTGAGGCCTTCGTCTCTGTTCGGCAGGAGCATCGGTCACCGCCGAAGCAGTAACCGAGGTACCCTCTGCCGCGTCCATTCGACGGGTCGTCAGGTTGGGATTGTCCTGCAGCCTTACATCTGTGCACTGACCCTGCAGGACTGTTGCGTCGCGGGATTCTGTACGTCGCCTGGGAGCTGTGATGAAATTTCTTCCGAACGGGTTGGGTAGGAACCGCAAAACCTCCTCTTCGGACAACGCGACATCTACTGACTCCCTCTGTATGTCTCGAATCCACCGCTCATCCCTCCTGTCAATGGCGTCTTGATATTGGCCCCAGACAGCATCAATGAATTCGTCTCTGGTCAGTCGCAGGCGGGTCGACAGAATGTCTCTAACTAGGTCCCTGGGATTCTGGACACTGCGCCTTGCTGGCTGTTTTCCTTGACTCCTCTTTCCTGTCATGGTCCTGATCGTGGGTTATCCGTTCTCTCTCCTAATCTGAAAAGACACAAAAATTAACCAGTTGGTCCATATGTGGGGTCATTCACGCACACCGGACACGCATACTTATCAATTTTATTTCCTAGATCAGGGGTAAGGTTAACACAAGGACCATGATACCATTCTAAACAATAATCACACTGAATCATAAATCCACCCGAATCAGGTTTCCTACACAAACAGTAAAGGGTTTCATCCGACTCTGTGCTCTTTTGAGGAATCATAGATTTTAATTTGGCGGGATCACTTGTCAGGCGTTTTATCCACAAGGGTAGGGTTCGATCGGTACACAATTTTATCCTGTCATGATTAACCACGAAATCTTTTTCTCGCACTAGAACACGAAATAACGCATCCGAAAACTTTTCTGCGATGATGCCCGGTCCTTTCCATGGAGATTTTAATTTGGAACTTTTTCCTTTAACTGTGGCTGTATCCAAGATATATACGGGATCCCCAACCTTGAATGTGTGTAGAAGTATTTTCACATCATAATCCCGCTTCATTCTTTTTTGAGCAATTTCGAGATTCCGCCTTGCTATTTGATGCGTTTCCTGTATCGCATTCTGTAGGTCACATACATATTGTTCTGGGCTTTCGTTCACAGCTTTTTGTACTGGATCCGGATATAAAAGGTCAGCAGGTTGATTAGTTTCCCTTCCTAACATCATCTTATTTGCCGTAAAACCCGTTTGACGGTTGACACATGACCTTAATGCTCCTGCTAGTTGTGGCAAAAACCTATCCCATGAGTTTTGAGAGGACACAAAACACCTCACTGCATCCATAAGTGTTCGATTGTATCGTTCTACTTGTCCGTTTGCCGACGGTCGATATGGTGTGGTCCTTGACTTGTGTATATGAAGGAGTTTGCACACTGCCTTAAATAATTGGCTCTCGAAATTGCGTCCTTGATCAGTGTGAATTTGCAATGGGCACCCAAACCGGCTGAAAAATTCCATTACTGCTGCGTGGGCTGTTACCTCGGCGGTCTGTGAGGGTAGGGGTATACATTCAACCCATTTTGTGAACTGGTCCACCATCATAAGTATATACTCGTTGCCTTGTGATGTTTTTGGCAATGGACCAAGGAAATCCAAATGTACTCGTTCCATTGGTGCTCCAGCCTGATAATTGGTCATTGGCGTTTTGGCGTGTCTAGTTGGTTTTTTGTTCCTGTTGCACGCCCCACAAGCAGCGATATAATTTTTAATATCTGTTCCGATTTGTTTCCACCAAAACTTATCCAGAATCCTCGCTTTGGTTCTATCTACAGCTTGATGTCCGGCAGATGGGAGATCATGATGAGCCTCAATGACTTGTTGTTTCATTGATTGTGGAACGACTCGCTGAAAACCTCCATCTAGTTTCTGTCGATACACTACCCCTTGACGCAGACTAAACAGGTCCTTATTAATCCACATATATTTTGCAGTTGGACTCTCTAAAAATAGTCTGGATTCTGTAGGTTCCTTTCGTTCCTGTAGATATTCTAGAATAACCTGGAAATCTGGATCACTCTTTTGTTCACTTGCCCAATCAACTCCTGGTGAATCCTCTTCTGATATCGAATTGTCACACACTTCACTTACACCAGGAATGAAATATTCACAATGATCACCGTTTGATAACAAGACAACACTACTAACATGGAGACTGGGACACTCCTTAGTTTTCTCAGACAACACAATTGCTTTAAGCTGTCGAATTTCCCGCTTATCACGTGCACTTTGCGCTAGCGGAACCACGTCGTCAACTACAGTGACAAAGTCTAACCAATCTTCATGGGCTTTGGCACAGTAGCTACATCCCTTACAGGGCAGGTCCTGCAGTTTAACACCTAATCGGAAATTCGAACACTCTACTGGGGGTTGTGGTCGTCTTGACATGCAATCCGCATTTACATGTTTCTTTCCCGGACGGTGTTTGACTATTAGATCATATTGACTGAGTTCCTCTAACCAACGAGCAAGCTGTCCTTGCGGCTCTTTGAAGTTTAATAGCCAGGTTAGACTGCTGTGATCTGTCCGTACGGTAAACGGTCTTCCCAATAGATAATGTCTGAACTGTCTTGTAAACCTAATTACTGCTAACAATTCCTTTCGGGTCGTGCAGTATCTTCTTTGTTCTGCAGATAGTCCCAAACTGGCATATGCTATAACTCTCTCTTGACCATTTTGCACTTGAGAAATCACTGCTCCTATTGCAACATCAGATGCATCAGTATCCAATATGTATGGATCTGTCTGATTTGGCCAAGCCAAGACTGGCGCCTTTGTAAGAGCTTCTTTGATCTTCTGAAAAGCTTCTTCTTGTTCGTCATGCCACCTGAACGGTTCTTTCCCAGTAATTTGATATAATGGTACAGCTAGTTCTGCATAGTCCTTGATGAAGTTACGATGATAGTTGAGCAGTCCTAGGAACTGTTCCACGTGTTTGGTCGTTGTCGGGCGGGGCCATTCTTTCACATCCTTGATATTTTGCTCATCAAGTCGAAGACCTTCTTTTCCTACCCAACGTCCTAGGAATTTAACCTCTGGTCTACAAAGCTCACACTTTCTGGGTTTAAGCTTGAGGCCGTACTGTCTGAACTTCTTCAACACATCTTCCAAGTTCTTGAGATGGTCGTCAAAGTCCTTGCCCATCACTATGATATCGTCTAAAAAGGCTAGAACAGTATTCCAGTTCAATCCTCGCAGGACTAGGTTCATGATTCTGCTGTACGTCGCGGGCGCGTTACAGAGCCCAAACGCCATCCTCACGAAATGATATAGGCCGTACTTGGTTATAAACGCAGTTTTCTTCCGGTCAGACTTCTTGATTGGTACCTGCCAATATGCAGAATTGGCGTCGAGTTTGGAAAAACAGGTACTCCCTGCAAGTGTGTCCATACACTCGTCTAACAGCGGAAGAGGGTACACATCTTTTGCGGTCACTGCATTTAATGCTCTGTAGTCCACACACCATCGAACTTGACCGTCTCTTTTTCTGATGAGGACGGGAGCCGACGCCCACTCGGAGGTGGAGGGCTCAACAACCTTTGCCTTCAGCATCTTGTCAAGATTTGCCTTCTCCTCATCTACGAAGCAAACTGGAGTGCGTCTCATTCGTTGTTTGATGGGTCTGGCATCTCCAGTGTCGATGGCATGTTCAATTGCCGTAAAGTTCCCCAGGTCGAAATCATCCCGAGCAAAGACGTCTTGATGCTGTGTTACAAGTTTCGTCAGCTGCGCCTGTTGCTCTTCTGTGAGGTGTTCTTTTGAGTTTGTCAACATTTCCTCCAGATGCGCTGGGATGTTCTGTTCCGGGTTATCGGATGTTTTAACATTATCACATGTTCTTGGGTTCTTGGGAGTTATGTTCAGCGGGTCACTTAAAATCGCAATACTTTCAATTCTTCCTACAGTCTGTTTCGGCTGTAACACTACATTACGATCTGACACATTCACTGCACACATCACTAATGGCTGATCCCTTGAATGCACTGATCTGGGCACTAACACTGGTAAATTATCTTCTGGCTGAAACATAAACCGGTCAGCACTCACATTTGATTCACAATGCACTAATTTCACAGAATTTGGCGGTATGATGGTACGCCTGATTACCACCACTTGCGCATCAGCCTCAGAATCACTTAACTCCATTTGAATTGGCTTTCCATCCACCCAGAGAATATTATTTGTCAACTCTATCTGGTCACAGTGTTTCTTTAACAAATCTAACCCAAGAAGCATTTTATCCTGAATAGGCGCTACATACACATTTTCCTTACACACTTTGCTGCCAAATTTGATAGTTACTGGTCCCACAATACTACCTTTCATTTTCATCTCCCTCCCTGCTGTTTGAAGGCTGATATTCTTTATCAGGGAAGGACGTGGGTCCAGCTGTTCAAACACTTTATCTGAAATCAAAGTAACCTGTGCTGCAGTATCGACAACTGCAGGGATATCAGAATCGTTGATAGAGACAGAAATTCTGTAAGTTGGACCAGAACGCAATTGCAGTACAACTGGTTGGTCCTCAGTTTCCATGGACGATGTTACTTCTGTGGTTGATGTATCTGTCTCCTGTTGAACTGCTGATAATTTTTCTGTTTCTGTTGGTGATAAGACGGGGGTCTCCGGAAGGGACTCCATGACATCTTTATCCATTTCTTTTCTAGAATCAGCAGTCACATTAACACTAATATCCATGTCACTTGGATTGCCTGCAAAACAACTAGCACCTATTTCACTAACACTCACATCACTTTCACCAGCACTTGTTACACTTGTAACTTGTATTTTTTCCTTTTGGTGCTTCGGCCGGGTACCATCACATTTAGATGAACATCCTGTACCTGAAACACTATTTGCTGTTTTCATTTCCGATCCAGGATCACTAGCCGAGTCCTCATGTATATCAGCTACCGCCGAGGGATCCTTGGAATTGAACTGGGTCACTATGGTGGTTTGACTCCGAGATTCTAATTCACTGTTAACTGGAATTCTTTCAAGTTTGTTTTTACTCCAGGTTTCTGGTAGCTGTTCCTTGTTGGATGACTCCTCCATGGGCAGCTTATGCTGTGAACTTAGGCCAGTACATTTAACATCCTGGGTCGGCGGAAGGCCTAACACTCCGACCCACTGTCGTTTAAAGCCTCCTCGTCAAACGGCTCCTCTTCCTGGGCATCAATTAGGTCGACGGCATTGACTTTCTTATCTTTAATGTCCGCCTTACAATCAACCTTCCAGTGGCCTTCCTGACCGCACTTAAAACACCCTGTCGTTTTAGCTGGTGAACGTGATCTCGGCCTGCGCTTTATTGAATCTGCAAGCACCTTAATACTCTCGGCCAGTTCGTCAACTTTCTTCTCTAGGCTGTCCATGCGTTGACTAAGCTTGAGATCTGGTGACGGAGATGATCTTCCAGAGCGTTCTTGAAACCGAACCTGCTTTTTCTCGCGGTCCTGGTTTGGTCTTGGTTCTACAGCTCGGATTTGATGGCTGTAGTCTGGCTCGAATATGCTTCTCACCTCTCGTCTTGACCGCCCTTGTCCATAGATGGCTTGGTTGCTCACCTGAAACCACTTCACTCGGTCCAAGGCTTCTTCAATACTTTGGGGCTTCTGGGTTAAGGCATAAAGTCCCGCCTCCTTATCCTGACATCCCTGACAAAAACGCAAGACGGCTTGCTTGTATATTTGGCTGTCAGACATGTCTGGGTATCCTTGCATAGCCATAGTCAAGGCTCTTTCACCCCATTCCTGTAAGCTCTCTTTGGATTGTTGAGTGGCATAGGCGAAATGCATTTGAATGGTCTCTGGGAGTTCTCTTTTGTCAAATCTCCTTGCCATCTTGTCA
Organism: Fragum sueziense; assembly: GCA_963680895.1. Classification (NCBI taxonomy): domain Eukaryota; kingdom Metazoa; phylum Mollusca; class Bivalvia; order Cardiida; family Cardiidae; genus Fragum; species Fragum sueziense. Next base: position 34,175,443 of record OY804606.1, read on the forward strand.
ACTACCTCGAAGTAGTCCATGTTGGGGTCTCTCTCCACCAGCCTAGAGTAATATTCACTAGCGGTTCCTTCCAATATCCAGGAGAGCGCGTCCCTTCTAGCGGATGAGTTCCATCCTTCACGGTCGGCGTACGTGTTAAACTTTGTAATAAATGCCTTCCAATCAGACTTCCCATCAAAACTGATTGATCTGGGGACGTTCAGTGATCTGGACCTCGGCTGATCGTAAGCAGGGTCACCTCTCAGATCCATCTGTGGTGGTTGACGCCATCCCATGTCATGTCTGTGGTATGGTCCAGCCGGGTACCCCTGACGCGCAAACTCGTCGATTTGGGTCAAAGGAAACATTGGTTGTCTCTCCCAGTTAATGAAGGGCTTCCTGTCATATTCTGTTGAATAAGCATATGGATCCGGTAATCCGTATCGCGGTCCCGCATATGATTGTGCTCCAGGACTCGGACTTTTAGATGACAGGCTAGCCGACGGGCCCGACGAAGACGTGCTACTTTTGGAGCCTGATGCTGACGTGCTAGCCGTGGGTTGATCCTTTCGGTCACCGGATGAATTTGATGCTTGGTTTTGTCGCTGCTCAATTACTTTTATTGTTTTGTCCATGAACTCTCTCTCCCTTTCCTCTCTTGATTCGGCAGAATCATCCAAAGAACCACCTGGCACAAAAGGGCCGAAATCCACACTCGACATGGCTTTTGGAAGATCTCTAATTCCCAAACATGAAAAAAATTCAGGAGTCACATGTCCATGCATGTCTCTATGTTGAACTATCCTCTCCATAATTTTGGGTCCAACACCGGGAATTTCCATGAGCTGACTGGGGGAGCAATTGTTTATTTGGATTAGATCCATTCTGAAAATTAGAGTTTCACTACAGGCTGAAACAGAAGACAAATGAGCAATGGCAAGACAATAGCTGAAATAGAATAGCCTGAAACCAAAGCAATTTGTCCAAGCAATAATAACAGGGAACACGCTAAATGTTGCGGTCTCGCTGTAAAAGAAAACCTGTAACAAAGACAAATAATCAGGAGATCCGACGAAAAGTTCGTGGTCACCTTGAGAAAGTAATATGTAGATGCAGCAACGTAATTAATCAAGAGATCCGACGAAAATTGTTCGTGGTCTCGTTGAAAAATTAATATGATGGGTCAGGATCAGGAGACGCAGAAAGATCTCAAGAATCTAGGTCTCGCAATGTTGTATGTCGTGTCCGGTGTAATACAGTTACCACGAGACACAACGAATTGGACGATTCGCAGTCTGGTGGCGCCCAGTCTCCCTGAACAATCGTCCAGAGACACAATAACCTTCTTCAAAGGAAGTCGGTCTCAAATAATGAGCTGTAAATGAAAATATAATCTTTATAATGTTATGCATGCAAACAATAATTAATTAGTTAAATCTCGGAACCCCTAACCGGAAAAAAAATCGAACAGGATTTGTGAAAGGGTTAGGATTGAAACAAAAGCAGCAAATAATAAATAAATGTTAAATCCAAACCAAAAACACCAACGCATGCATTATAAACAAAGAGACGTATGGAAGAAACACCTCTTAGCAGATGACAAAAGAAAAATCCAAGTTTTTAAACAATAAAATTTTCTTTAAATTATTTTTCATCTGGAAGTAATAAAATAAATGACCAAGTCGAAATTCTGCAAAAATAAACTCTGAAATTCAAAGTGAGCTAGATGATCTGCAATTCAAGAAATAGCCCATAAAAAGACAGAAAATGAATATCAAGTTTATTATTTTATTATTTTTATTATTTATTTATTTATTATCATTTGTTGCTAGAGTGCTGTAATTGGCAATAATAAAAAGAACGAGGTACAACTACTCAAGCGGAAACAACAATTGTTTATATTTTTATTATTTTATTATTTGTAATTGCTTGTTTTATTATTGTACTCCAAAAAAGAATGCTGAAAAAGAAGGGAACAGAAGCAGTCGAACTTGCTCAAACAAGAAGCAATGCCTCCATGCAAGACGTAACGAGAAAAAATTAAAAAAATAAAATAAAAAAAATAACAGCGCAGAAACACACTCAGCATTGAACAACAATTCTAAATTATATGTCGTCGATTAAACAAAATGTGAAGTTAGTAAATACAGAAAGCCAAACCAGTGAAACGGATTACTACAAACCAAACACAGCCTTGTTGCAAAGAAACATTATGTTTTCTGGTTACTACGACATTACAAATGGAGACGAAGAGTAATGCTGTGTTTCTGGTAGAATCAGAAATAATGATAAAATTGTAGCTGCAGGCTTAGGAAATTACAAATCGAAGCTATCCGAAAAAAATAAATTCTTTAATTATTATGTTTATTTTTATTTTCATTTTATTTATTATCTTCTTTATTATTGTCTTTTACACTAGTATAATATTGCCTATCAATCAAATAAATAACATCAAGTCATTTCACATATCCTGTATAAGGTCAAAAACAGATCTAAGAATCCCTAAATTTGAGAATGGGATTTAAGAATAAGAATAGAAGTTAAGACTAAGAATAAGAATGCTGGTTAAGAACAATTTTCAAAAGTGCCAAACTTTTTTTTTTTTTTTTTTTTTTTTTCAAAAGTCCAAAGACGTATAAGATCACCATAATAATCAACTACAATGGAAGGTGAAGGGCTCCGAGTAATCAAAACAATTGAACAATCAACAATCATTCTGATAATAACGGCGTCAGTGATAAAAATTCGCTTCTTTTCCATAAATGAATTTTTATTTATTATCGCGCATCCTACGGAGCATTTCCGGGTTGAATTGTCGAATATCCGGTGACCTCGTTTCGCCTTCGGCAGCGCTCGGGAGGTCCCGCATACGAGAATACGGAAACATCCGAGCGGGGCCGAACGCTAACAATGGAAAATTTTCAGACACGTGACCAAAGCGCGCGAAAATCGGTTGATGAGGATGCCGGAAGTTGAAAACTTTCCCCAATATGGCGACCGATAATTCGAAAAATCTTCCAATGGCCAAACGAAAAAAATTAGACATTCGTTAATCCTAAATCTGAAGTCCATAAAAACATTTCCAAATCGATGTTTGTGATTCTCGCCGATACCAGACAAAGGGACACGGCGAAAATCACAAATCTTCCAATCGAGAACAGCATGCAAACACGGCGACGCGCTGAAGCGAGTTGTTATCACGGTCCATTTCATCGTGCCTAATTTTCTCGATACGGTCTCTTTGCCTCAAATACCCATTTCCTCCCCGGCAAATGCAAGTAAATGAAACAAAGAAACAGGTGAATTAACAAAAACGAAAGGAATTTCCCAGCCTCGATGGGGCTTGCTCCGACTTTTCGAGAGCTGGTAAATTACAACCTAGTTTTACTGCAAATTCCCAAGTTCTTGCGACTCAAAGGTCCCAATTGCCGACAACGCCATTTCATAATGCAAAGAAACGACTTACCACTCCGCAGCACTCGGGCTGGTCTTGAAGCTGGCACTTCGTAAATGCACTATAAACACTATAATCGATGTTATCAGTATGTCGTCTAGTCCAAGAGTGAAGAATCCGGAGCGCTAGCAATTGGGGTATCGCTAATTGACGGAATGGGCCAACGTGATTGGTCGCTATTTATAGTAACACTAGGGGGTTTCCAAGGAATTCCACAACAATATTGACAGAATTTTGTAATTCTTCAAACTCTGTGTATCAGATTCATTCGGTTTATAATATGCAGCAATGTGGGGAGGTGCAGACCCTGCAAGCTGAAGCTTGACCCACAATATCTCACATTCGGTTTCCCATTCCTGTACTCTAGAGGCAATATAAAAGTTCCGAACGAGGATGAAAACGCCCCCCTCCCCCCTTAATATTAAACCTTCAGGACTACACATGAAAATTTATATCAAATAGAGAAAATATATAATGTCAACAGGTATATCGATGCTTTTGAACAAAAACCTCGTTAATGTAACTTGTTTTAAGCTTCCGTTACGAGGTTTTCGTTGAAAAGCGACGATATTTTGTTCATAAAAATTCTCGAGAACAATATTCTTGAACAATGTCGAGAAGTATTCTATGTTTTGAAAACAAGCGCGCATTTAGAATGAAACGCGGGAACGACTGGAAAATGAGTTGAAAATGAAAACATTAAAATCTTATTGCTTATTTCTGCTCCTTATAGTTTTAGCAAGTTCATACAACGGTGTCAATGCTCTACAAGAATACCTTTTAAAGAATGACTCAAGTTTGAGCAGCGTTTGTGGACAGAAGATAACATCTGAGTCGAGTTTTTATTTGAACTCTCAAGTTGGTGCTGGTTTGTATGGCGGCCTCAATACTTACGACCCTAATGAAGACTGTGAAGCGACTTTTGTAACAGACACAGGTTTGTTTTTAAACCCTAGTTTTCACAAAGAACGCCTGGTTTTGAAATATCTGTGTCATATAGTGGGCGGGGGAAGCTAGAGAGAGTTCGGGCTCAAACAAACCCCCCTCTATTTAAAGTCTGATTATCCAAGCAGAAATTGGGTCACCATTTGGTAAATAAACACTTCCAAAACGGCAAAATTTTAGGGTGGTTCTATTCAATAGCCGCCATATTAACCCTTTCGTTTGCAAGCGCGCTTTGAAGCGCAGTCAGGAACGCTTATACTGTTTAGGGGAGGGGGGGGGGGGGGGGGGGGGGGGCATGGGCTTTTTTACACTGTTAAAGTTATTATGACACCGGATACATGCTGAAATATTGCGCAATAATGTTTTGTTCTCGTAAAATGTGTAGAAAAGCGCAGTTTTTGGGGTTTCATGAGCTGTAACGATGGCCAGGAGGGTTCAATATTCTGCAGAAGAGGTCCGGCGAATCATCATGTCAGACCATGATGATAGCGATCACACTGATTTTTTGGGTGTAAAAAGGTGATTTGAACATTAAAATGTTTGGGAGACTTCGAATAGTGACCCTGATAGTGATTCCGATAGCCCTAAACCGAATCCAGTCCCAAATCGTAGGGGTGGGTGTGGTCGGGGGCAGTACTGGTCGGGGGTCATGGCAGGGGGCCTGACAGGGGTCATGGGGCTAGAGGTCGAGATTTTGATGAGATGCAAATTTTCTATCAGTTACTCATCATTTTGTTAAAGGAAATTGAATAACCTTTCCAATGATATAGGTTTATGGGTTTTCTGCAAGTAAAATCTATCTATCATCCATTTGTATACATGAAGTGCTTGGAAATAGGGAAAAAGTCATTTCTAGGAAATAACTCTGCAAACGAAAGAGTTAAACCACAAAATGGATGTTGATAAACATTGCATTTGTTTAAAATATAGATCTAGATTTATATCTAGACCAGAAAATATTGAAAAAAGTGAAAAATTGCTGATTATAATCAAGGCGGATCCAGGAATATTTCCCAGGGGGGTCCAAGCCCAATATTTTTTTCCAGGGGGGGGGGGGGGGGGGGGGGGGGGTCCAAGCTCAAATTATGGCTTAAAATGCAATAAATATGTTATTTTACACTAAATTTATATTGTCAAAATTTAATTTTTGGCCATTCCAGGGGGGGGGGGGGGGGTCCAGACCCCCTGACACACACCCCCTCTAGATCCGCCAAATGCAATGTTTTTCCTCTTCTATTGTGGACGTCAAAACTAGGTCTTGTTCTGGAATGGGTTAACTCTAGGAAATGCAGCGTTTTTCTCATAATTTTGGGAACGGGTCCGGTACCAGACAAATTGGGAAAAATGCGTAGTTTTCTCAAGAATTGTGAAAAAAATATCATCACATATGATAATGCAATGGAAAAATTGTAAATTGAAAAATCCTCTGTAGAAATGAATTAATACATTCAAATGAACTTAAAGGAATTCCAGTCATTCCTGGATAGTTTAGCTTGACAATTAAAAGGATTTGAGCAAATTTTCCTTAAAAGACAATGTTGAACTTTTGAATTGGGAATTTCCTTTCCATATTTTGGAAAAAAATGACCCTTTTGACATTGGGAACGGGTCCGTTTTACGGACCCATGCAAAGAAGGAGAAAAAACACTGAAATGAAACCTGGCTATTAAAATTTCACTTTGGGAACATTACATGGGTAAAAGTTTTCAGGCATATGCCTGAAGTTCAGGTTTTTGAGTGTTCCAAAATGCCCCATTTTCTCGATTTTTACTATATAAATACAGACTTTTCCAGGTTTTCAGGTTTTTCAAAATTTTCAACTTTTACCCCTGGAACAAACCTCACTGAAATCCTGGATCAGCTGCAGTGCTGATTATGATAGCGAATGTGTTTGGGGAAAAACATCCATTGGTCACCCAATCCCTTCCTAACTCAAAACCAGCCAGGTCTTGTTCTGGATAGGCTTAAAATGATTAGCTTTATTCAATGAATAATAATTTTTCTTTCTTTCTTCATATACTGCTACACACCCTCGCGGGTAACTTTGAGCAGCTACGCGTCTGTGCCAAATTAAAATAGAATAAGAAAAGTTAAGAAATAAAAAGGATGATGATGATAAATGATTGATGATTTGGTTAAAAGAAGTGTGATAAGATAAAATGATAAAAACACAGCTGCAGCGCTCAAGGTTTTAGGTGTGAGATGGTGCTGACAGAGGACCTGAACTGGTTCAGGTCCCCTGCCAGCACAACATCTGGTGGCAGTGCATTCCATTGGACGATCATTGAGGGAAAGAATGAATATTTGTACAAGTCGACTCCTGTGTGAATTTGTCTGAAGCTGACAGGGTGGCCAAATCTTGATATGCGGGGGTTTCTTTGTATGTACATTGGCATGGGAACAGCTACCAGACTGTGAACAATTCGGTAAAACATACACAGTCTGGCATCTGCTCTCCGCTGCTCAAGTGTTCTCCAACCTAACTTTTCAAGCATTGACGTAACACTTGAGTGTCTGGAGTAATCACACAAGGTCCAACGGGCTGCTCGACGCTGCACCATCTCGACTTTGTCGATGTTGGACCTCGTGTGAGGATCCCAAACACTTCCCGCATACTCGAGTTGGGGACCAGGGCTTTTTTTTCATTTTTGGGGAAGGGGCCTGGCCTTTCAGGTGGGGAAAAAAAGCACGCGATTTTTCAAATTTGGGGAAAAATATTATATTGATAAAAACAAATATAAAGCAGAAGAACCTGCAGTTTCTCCCTTTGTCTAAATATTTTCTTAGCTATGTACCTATGTAAATTCACATGACTTGAATATCCATTTTGTCGTCTGCAGCAACTTTCAAATTGGACTACCCTAGATTTTGTCGTTTGGGAAAGGGTTAAACAAATCTTTCAATAGTAACTTGTAGACCAAGACCACTGGCACTCAATCTTAGACTATTCATTTAGATATAATTTTGTCTTTTGGGAAAGGGTTAAACAAATCTTTCAATAGTAACTTGTAGCCAAGACCACTGGCACTCGATCTTAGACTATTCATTTATATCTAAGTCATTGTAACTTTAAATAACGTGACAAATGTGCAAAAGTGTCAATACACTGGGGTCGAGTAGTGCCCGTTACGAGGCAGACGCTACATTTGATAGACGGGATTTTCCATTTTTCCTTCGACGATCCTGAATGACAAGAGCTTGTTTGTCTGGCCATCCGCTTTTTTTTTTATTTTTTTTATCCCTATTGATTTGCTTTCAAAAATTTCCAACTATTTTGTGAAAATACTCCTGATGGTGCTTCGTATTTACCTTTTATTCCATGAAGCCGAACTGTATCCTAGTAGGTGACGCCATTTCACTGGCGTGTTCGATTCGGGATCAATGTAAATTTTGACCGTCCGAATGTCGGGAATTTAGTTTGATGGCAATCAGCGCCCCTAAATAACAGCTCATTTTTTTCAAAATATCAGTGTGTAGATAGTTTCTGTCCATATTCATTAATTCATTTATTTTTCATTTGTGTGCGTACTATCAACTCGCTTTCCACTTCTTAATTTACAAATCAAACCCAACCTCTTACGGACCTTTGAAATGTAATCTGCATAAACGGTCTCTCTGCAAGGGGAATGATAAAGGAAAGTTTATTAATGCTCAAACCGGGCCCGATGAATTTCAATTCTACCTAGAGGGTTAACCATAATCGAATCATTCAATCAATAACCCGAGCCGTATACCCTGTCATATCCAGACGCTTTACTTGTTGAGATAAAGCGTTTTTCTACAAGTATGATCATCACAAAGATTTGTCCGAAATCTTTTTTGTTTATAAAGGCTGAAGAAACAAAACAAATGGGGGATTTTTGCAGACCAGTGGGGAATTTTTCTGCCGGTGGGGAATTTTTTTTGGGTGGGGAAGTAGCCGTTCAACGGCTACAGCCATATAGCAAGAAAAACCCCTGGGGACGCACCAGGGTCTTATATGTGCATTCTCTAATTCGTTTTGACTTACATTTCACGTTCCGTTTAAGAAATCCCAGTGTTCGGTTGGCAGTGGAGGTGATACGGTTGGCATGTGTGTTCCACGAAAGGCTGCCAGAAATGTCCACTCCAAGATATCGAGCACTGCTGACGGTCTCTAGAGTCTGTCCATGTAGGTGGTAGGTTGTCGGAAGTGGGACCCTTGACTTGGTGACTTGTATTACCTGGCATTTGGAGGGGTTAACCGTTAAAGCTCATGTCCCACTTTACTGACCATTCCTGTAATTTGTCCAAGTCAGTCTGTAGAGTGGCACAGTCTTTGTCCTTGTCTGTAATTGTCAGGTATGCAGCAGTGTCATCTGCAAACAGTCTAACCTGTGAGGTTATGTTGTCCGGTAGGTCATTGATATATACCAGAAACAGGATCGGTCCGAGGACCGATCCCTGGGGTACCCCAGATGTCACTGGTATAGTATCAGAGCTCTCCCCATCCAATACCACCGTCTGTGTCCGACCGCCAAGAAATGCCTGAATCCAGGATAGGACAGGGCCTTGGACGCCATAGGTGTGCAATTTGTACAGCAGTTTCTCGTGGGACACCATGTCAAAGGCCTTGCTAAAGTCAAGAAGGATTAAGTCTGTTTGCTTACCTTTACTGGCTGCTCTAGCAAGGTCCTCCACTAGCATAAGGAGTTGTGCTTCTGTGGATCTTTTCTCTCTGAATCCGTGTTGGAGGTCATATAGCAGACTGTTTTTATCGAGAAATCGAACCAGAGTGGAAGCAACAATATGCTCCATAAGCTTGCACACTATGCAAGTTAGAGATATTGGACGGTAGTTAGCCGCGACTGACTTATCTCCCTTCTTGTATAGTGGGGCTATGTTAGCCCTCGTCCAGTCCTCAGGGACCTGGCCAGTTTCTAACGAAACAGTAAAAATTACCTGTAGAACTGGTGCAATTCGCTCATGGAGCTCTTTTAGTACTAGTGGCTTAATCTTGTCCGGTCCGGCGGCTTTATCAGGCTTCAGGTTTTTCAGCAGTTTGTCTATACCATTTGAGGAGATAGAAAGATCAGATAGGATGTCTTCCCTTGGATTGTCGGTCCCTTGTTTGTCTGTCTTGTCATGTAATTGCATCTGGCATAATTGGGCTAGACTTAACGGTGATTTAGGGGTGAAGACCGACTGGAATTGCTTGTTTAGAACATTTGCTTTTTCTTTTGTGTCCGAGACCAAGTTTCCATTTGACAGGAGAGGAGCAATTCCTTGATTATCTTGCCTACTATGTTTTAGAAAGGAGAAAAGTTTTTTTGAGTTGACCGAGTTCGACATTGTACCTTCTTCTTGACCTGCGCCAATTATGCCATTTAAATATTCTTCGTAGGCCAGTTTGATCTTTTTCCTGCAGGCATGCCTAGACTTAAGATATTTCTTCCTGTCATTTTGATTTTTTGACCTTTTTTGCCTGCAGTACTGTAGTAATGAATAATAATGATGAATAATTATTTAATGATTAGCTGAATTCTAGAGACATAGATTCTTTTCATTTAAAGCGAACTCAAAGCATTTATGAATTACTTGCAAATTTTTATAGATTGATATTTTGTGCCATGTAATGTCAGATATATCAAAACTCTGTGTCCGACGATGGCCAGAGCAACAGATTAGAGGTGGTGTGAAGTCATAGACATCACGTTGGATAATCAGGTGATGCAACAATTTAAAAAAATCTTCAATAATTTTGTTAATATGGGACCGACTTGACTTTGCTTTAAAGCAGAGAAGGCGGACAGCCATCACGCATTAGATGAGCGAGTTGGATTTGTGAAAAATTAACTGATAAAAAAGTCATTGAAGCTAAACTAAAATTTTGGTTTATATTCAATAACTTTTTAATCAGTTGATTTTTTAAAAATCCACCACATCCAGGTTATTCTTGACATTTTTCCACCTACTCTGCTTCAAACCGAATTCAAATTGGTCAAGTATTGACAACGTTATTGAAGATTATCGGAAATTCTAAGTCACGTGATTATCCGCCGTGGACATACTCAATGTGTCATCTCAAATCCAAACCCTATCACATCATTTTCTCATTTGAATAGTCTTGATGAGACAACTCCAACAATATGAGTACCCAAAACATATAGGATTTCAACTTTGATGAACAACAAATGAAAAAATGCATTTAGAAAACCCATAGGGCCAATATCCACTCTTACTGTAGCTGTGATGGCAATTAATTATTTATCTTTCAGGCTTTCAAATCTTGGTACAGTTTCTGTTTTTTAATCTCCAAGAACCAAGTGGAAACACATGTGTGGATAAAATACAGCTACAAGAAAATGTAACCATAGGTAAATGATACCATTACTTCTACAAAGCTTAATAGCCTAAAATGTAGTCATCTTGGGAAAGGATAAAGCCATTTTAAGCCAATTAACCCAATATGTTTCCAAAACAACAAAATTTGAAGGTGGTCCAATTTTAAAACTGCTACAGAGGACAAAATTTAATGGATGTTGATAGAGATAAGATTTATGCAAACTATAGCTCAGAAAATATTAAGACAAAAGGAGAAATTGCTGATTATCAGCAATTTCTTCTTTTGCCGCTAATGTTTTCCTACCAAGCATTTTTGGTGGAAAGGATGTAGACTGTCCCAAGACATACAATCTCAAATTGATATTGCTCTCTTTGGCACTTTTCTGAAAAGTCTATAATCTGTCAAAGCTTGCTTTAAATAAACAAGTAAATACAAACTTTATCATTTTATATAGAAAAATATAGGTTTTTGTCCGTAAAAAAAAATCAATACATTTATAATTTTGTGTGTAATGACAGCTGGAAATGGTACAATGGTAACGACCTACCTGAATGTGACTCGTACCAATGTGACAGAGTGGTGCAACGGTACAGCAGGCTTTAATCAGACATGTTGGAACATTACCAGTAACAATTATACAGAGACGGTGGCTCAAAACTTGACACAACCAGATACATACCAACTGAATACTACAGTCATTTGTCAGAACCCAGGTAACCTGCATTTTGCTGTTTTTCATCGAAAACCTTGTAGCTGCATTTTAAACATGTTTCAGTTACAAGGTTTTTTAAGAAAAGCAATGATTTATACCCTCAATGCAATTAAGCAATTTTATAAGCTTTTTCTTCTACTGCAGTTCTACTGATGAAGAAAAAAAAAACACTGACAATCATTCGTTCAGGTACATTCAAATCTATGCGATACTCCAAAACCTCTTGTTTCAATGCATGGGTAAAAGTTTTCAGGCATATGCCTGAAGTTCAGGTTTCTGAGTATTCCAAAATGCCCCATTTTCTCGATTTTTACTATATAAATACAGACTTTTCCAGGTTTTCAGGTTTTTCAAATTTTTCAACTTTTACCCCTGTCAATGTTCATACTTCACAGGTATTTGAACTTTTAAAAAAAATCTTGAAAAGATAAGTATGCATTTCCTTGTCTGATGGCATAAAATGATAAATCTATAAATTTTGTTTCAGTGCCTTTTATTTCATCAACAAATAGTTTATCCATCAAGTTTGTGTCGGATGGTTCAACTCAAGGGGGAGGATTTTCTATACTGGTGACTGCATTTCACACGGGCACCTGTAATAAGACAGGGGATTTCTTATGCGATACAAACAGGTATGTGGATGAGTTGTCCCAATCTGATTAGAATCTGATGTAACAAGAGATGTTTGTAAAACATATATGCCCCCTCAAGGGCCTACATTTGATGTAGGTCAAAGTCCAAGGTCAAGTTAACAAGGTCCAAGGTCATGGTCAAATATGAAAGGTCTTGGTAGGAGGTGTCTATGTGTGAAATATTAAAGCTGTATATGTAAAAGTAAAATGAAACATAGGCCAGGTTAAAGTTTTTAAAAGTAGGCCAAATGCCAAGGTCAAGGTCATGGTAAAATGTGAAAGGTTTTGGTTGGAGGTGTCCATTTGTGAAATATCAATGCTGTAGGTGTAAAAGGACATGATATATATGCCTGGTTTCAGTCGTTTTAAAAGTAGGTCAAACTCCAATGTCAAGGTTGCAATATTCAAGGTCATGGTCAAATGTGAAAGGTCTTGGTAGGAGGTGTCTATGTGTGAAATATCAAAGCTGTAGGTGTAATAGGACATAAGATAAAGGCTAGGTTAGATATTTCTAAAAGTAGGTCAAACTCCAAGGTCAAGGTCCAAGGTCATGGTCAAAGTGAAATATCTTGGTTGGAAGTGACCATGTGTGAAATATCAAGGCTGTATATGTAAAATGACATGAAATATAGGCCAGGTTAATGTATTATAAAAGTAGGTCAAACACCAAGGTCAAGGTTACCAGGTCCAAGGTCATGGTCAAATGTGAAAGGTCTTGGTCGTAGGTGTCCATGTGTCAAATATCAAGGCTGTATGTGTAAAAGGACATGATATATCGGCTAGGTTAAAGTTCTTTTTAAAGTAGGTCAAAGTCCAAGGTCAAGGTCACAAGGTCCAAGGTCATGGTCAAATGTGAAAGGTCTTGGTAAGATGTGTCCATGTGTGAAATACCAAGGCTGTATGTGTAATAGCACATAAGATATAGGCCCAGTTTATTTTTTTTAAAAGTAGGTCAAACTCCAAGGTCAAGGCCACATGGTCCAAGGTCATAGTCGTATGTGATAGGTCTAAGTCGGAGGTTTCCATGTGTCAAATATCAAGGCTGTATGTGTAAATGGACATGATATATCGGCCAGGTTAAAGTTTTTTAAAAGTAGGTCAAACTCCAAGGTCAAGGTCACAAACTCCAAGGTCATGGTCAATTGTGAAAGGTCTTGGTAAGATGTGTCCATGTGTGAAATATCAAGGCTGTATTTGTAAAAGGTCATGAGATATATGCCGGGTTTATTTTTTTTTAAAGTAGGTCAAACTCCAAGGTCAATGTCACAAGGTCCAAGGTCATGGTTAAATGTGAACGATGTTGATAGGAGGTATCTTTGTGTGAGATATCAAGGCTGTATGTGTAAAAGGACACGAGATATAGGCAAGGTTAAGAATTAAGTATAAAAATCAACAAAGGGCAATAACTCCAAGAATTTGATTGGCAGAGTTACAGTCCTTGTGCACTGCACCTCTCCATAAAGAAATCTATTCACCTGTAAAGTTTCATGATTCTACCTTACATATTTTTTGAGTAGTGCTCCGGACAAGAATCAAGTTTGAAAATCAACAAAGGGCAATAACTCACAAAATTTGATCGGCAGAGTTACGGTTCTTGTGCACTGCACCTCTCCATAATGAGATCTATCCACCTGTAAAGTTTCATGATTCTACCTTACATACTTTCTGAGTTATGCACTGGACAATAATAAAGTTTGAAAATCAACAAAGGGTAATAACCCAAAAAATATGATCAGCAGAGTTACGGTTCTTGTGCACTGCACCTCTCCATAATGAGATCTATCCACCTGTAAAGTTTCATGATTCTACCTAACATAGTTTTTGAGTTATGCTCCGGACAAGAATCAAGTTATAAAATCAACAAAGGGCAATAACTCAAAAAATTTGATCAGCAGAGTTACGGTTCTTGTGCACTGCACCTCTCCATAATGAGATCTATCCACCTGTAAAGTTTCATGATTGTACCTTACATACTTTTTGAGTTATGCTCCGGACAAGAATCAAGTTATAAAATCAACAAAGGGCAATAACTCAAAAAATTTGATCGGCAGAGTTACGGTTCCTGTGCACTGCACCTCTCCATAATGAGATCTATCCACCTATGAAGTTTCATGACTCTACCTTTAATACTTTTCGAGTTATGCTCCGGACAAGTTTTGGTCTACGGACAGACCGACCGACCGACCGACCGACCGACCGACCTTCCGACCGACCGACCGACCGACCGACCGACCGACCGACCGACCGACACTTGCAAAACAATATACCCCCATTTTCTTCGAAAGGGGGCATAATAATTATCAACACTAACATCTGACAGGCATCAGTTAGGTGGGGTCATCTTCATTGACCCTTTCTTCTGACCGATCAAATATATGCTTTATTGAATTCTGAAAGCAGTTTAAACAATAAACAAGGCCACTAGATATTGGTTCACGACTATTTATAGAAACAACTACAAATTATAGAAGCAGTATTGTTCATCCAAATTAAACTGGGACAGCTTAATTTTCGTGTGCAAAGTCCGTTAGTTGAGCGTCTTAATAAAACATAGCCGAGGTGGGGTCATTACATATGCAGATGTCCCGGCTTAATCTTAATTTATTGGACAATACACCTGTCCTACCTTAAAATAAACCAAAATGAAATGTAGCAATTTTTGTTTAATTTTGACTTTATTATACCATGTAAATCAATCCATTTTCCAGGTGTATAACAAGAGACTTGACATGTGATGGTATCAACCACTGTTTGGATGGTCTGGACGAAACGAAGGAAAATGTAGGTTTTGTTGAGCCTGACTTAAATGGGCCCAGCCGATGCCAAGTTCTTTAGTGATCATAACAACATGAGGACAGTCAGAGTTTGCATTGTTGTGTGGTGCATTGCATTATCTAGTGCGAAAAAGAAAGGAATCTTAGCCCTGATACCAAATTCTTCACTATCTATCAATGTCCAGTTTCCCGTAAATGTAAATATAAAGGGCGGGTCAGTCAATCATAAACAGATATGGTATAGAAGGAATGTGCATATCATATGCACAGGCTGATATAAATCAACGTTCTCAAATGATATTGGGTATCTTTTTCCATATTCTGCCTCTGATATACATGTATATTTGTCAAAGGCAAAAAAAAGATTGCTGGTAATACCTGTGAATTCAACCAAGTCTTAAAGTTGCTCTTTCCTTCTGTTTTTAGCTCACCTGAGCATGAAGTGCTCAAGGTGAGCTATTGTGATCGCTTTTTGTCTGTCGTACGTCTGTCCGTCCATCCGTCTGTCCATCCGTCCGTCTGTCAACAATTTGGTGTTTACACTCTAGCATCTACAAATATAAGCCAACCTTAATCAAACTTGGTCAAAACATGTATAACCATGAGCTCTCAGATGAGTTCGAATTTGGGTCAAAGCGGACCAGAAAGTCCAGAGTTATCTGCCCTTGAATGTAAAAAATAGCTACTTTTGAAATTGTTTACACTCTAGCATCTACAAATATTGACTAATCAATACAAAAGTTCGATTTTGGGTCAGATCGGACTAGAAAGTCGGGAGTTATCTGCCCTTGAATTTGACAAAATTGTCGTTTTTGACCGTTTTCGACTTTGTTTACACTATAGCATCTACAATTATTGACCAATCAAGACAAAACTTTAACACAATGTTAGTGACCATAAGATCTTGGATGAGTTCGATTTTGGAAGAGATCGGACCAGAAAGTCAGGAGTTATCTGCCCTTGAATGTAAAAAATAGCTACTTTTGACATTGTTTACACTCTAGCATCTACAAATATTGACCAATCAATACAAAAGTTATACACAATGTTGGTGACTGCAAGACCTCAGATGAGTTTGATTTTTGGTTTGATCGGACCAGAATGTCCTGAGTTATCTGCCCTTAAATTTGACAAAATTGTCGTTTTTGAGCGTTTTCGACTTTGTTTACACTATAGCATCTACAGTTATTGACCAATCAAGACAAAACTTTAACACAATATTAGTGACCATAAGATCTTGGATAAGTTCGATTTTGGGTCAAATCGGACCAGAAAGTCAGAAGTAATCTGCCCTTGAATGAAAAAAAGCTACTTTGACATTGTTTACACTCTAGCATAGATCAACAAATATTGACCAATCTATACAAAAATCAGACATGGCGAAGAACGACAAATCTTTGTCAGACCTTTGGTCTGACAGTAATGAATGATCTGTCAGACCGAATAAAATTTTGTCAGTCCGAACTATCATTCTGTCTTATAGATCAAAATTAATGTCAGACATTGGGACTGACATTAGCAAAACAATTATCAGACCGAGGGAAATTTCATCAGACATGTCTGCCGGTCCGACGGTCTTTGCCATGACTGAAAAATTGGACACAATGTTGGTGACCTTATATAAGATTTCGGATGAGTTTTTGTTTTGGTTTGATCGGACCAGAATGTCCTGAGTTATCTGCCCTTGAATTTGACAAATTGCTGTTTTCGACTTTGTTTTTACTCTAACAACCACAAAATTAATGGTGACCAATCGAGACAAAACTTTGATCTTGGATATAATGGTTAATCACCATAAGATCATGGATTAGTTTGAACTTCAGCACAATTAGACGAGCAGTTGCTGAGTTATCTGCCCTTGAAATAGACAAAATTCTCATTTTTGACTTTCTTTTCACTCTTTACAACCAGATATATTGACCTATAAAGATGAAACAGGGACATAATGTTGATGACCATAAGTTTGTTTTCTGTCTTAATATCACAAATATTAATTGATTCAAAAATAACTGTGGCTCATATCATCTTGGTTCAGGTGAGCATCAGGGTCCTCTTGTTTTATAAAAGATAAGACCTATAAAAACATAGAGAAACATGGAAAATGATTGGTCTCAGTTTTCTTTGCAAAATTTTCTTAATCTCTCACAAAATATATAGTATTTCGCAGGTTGCAAAGACTTTTAAAATATGAAAATGACCTACCATTCCGATATCTTTTAACCAATTCCCACACATTGATGTCTTTTGACACCCCATAAGATAAAGGCTTCGAAAAACATGGTGGGAAATGAAGAAATTGCTTGTGTCAAACAATTTCTCAATTTCTCACAATGTTTTCTACCCATACTGTTCCAAAGTTTTCCTGCCTTTAACACTTGTGAGAGGGGTTGGCAGTATACAGAGATAGATACATGTAAATGTTGAATTTCATTCAATTGAAATTGTCGTCTGCAAAACCTTTAAGAATTGGACCAGTCTAAAATGTGCTGTCTGGTTATGGATTAAACCATTCATAATGATATTTTTTGTAATAGGGAACAATTTTATAAAGTAAACTGTGACATTATTTAGGACAAAAAAAAGGTTTTTTTTGGTGTTACTGTAATTGTAAAACCTCGTATATCTCACGATAAATGACCTGGCAGAGCAGCTCGAATGGAATGCTCTGCCAGGTCAATTCTCGTCCGCTATAACTGGCTTGATTTAAGCTGTAGTTACAAGATGTTATGACAACACCCATGATTTAAACAAAGCTTATTTTTAGCACAAACTTTATTTCTATTCCAGGCCAGCTGCAGTGAAGTCGATGACAACAACAACGAGGAGGACTCATTTGGAGGGCTGGGCAAAAATGCTGTTCTGGGTATAGCAGTCGTGATGGCTGGTGTTGTGTGTACGCTTGTTATCCTGGTCATCATGTCACAGTTCATGGACAGGGAGTCCAACTCATGTCGCGGTTGCTGCCAAAATAATCCAAGCGACGAAGAATCCAACACATCTGTTAAAGTAGTCGGTATTAGGAAATTAAAAACTAGTGATGATGCAACCGCAGGGCCGTCCAAATCTTTGAAACACAAGAAATCTGTGACAATTGCAGGGGAAAATGAAACTAACAGTAAAGGGTCCGGGAAGAAACGACAAGGGATACGGAAAGTGGCTCCAACATCCAATCAAGATGATGAATGGTGAAAAAATAATGTAAAAAAGGAACATAATATACAAAATATTGAGGCAAAGGGAAAAAGTACTGTTTCAACTTTTCTTCTTTTTGATTTTATCTTTTCCGAAGCATTATTTATTTCGGATGTTGAACTTAGATTCTGTTTTTGGTTTATAAATATTGAAAAGACTATATAACCCTTTCCCAAACAGCAAAATTTCAGGGTGACCAAATTCAAAAAATAAGATAAACGACAAAATGGGTCTAGATGTGTATAGTTCAGCATAGAAAATACTGAGGCAAAAGGAGAAAATGCTGATGATCAGCATTTTCTTCTTTTGTCTAAATGTTTTCCCAAGCCTATTCCATAATCGACCTCAAAATCAGGTCTTGTTTGGGAAAGGGCTAATGAAATTAAAATTTGATATTTTCAATGAAACATGCTTTGTCATCTGCAAGTAAAAGCTTTAAAGCTGGACCAGTCTGTAAAAAAATAACAAAAAGATTCACCAATCAATAAAGGTTACTTTTAAGAATTACAACACATTATTAAGTACAAAACGCTGTGTACATTTTCAGGCGTCATCCGTAGCAACGGATATTGACAAGGGTATCCTTTGTCAATTTCCGTTGATATGGATGACGTCTTAAGATGCATAAAGTGTCGGGTATCTAATGATGGGTTGTAAACCTTAAAATCCTTTTACATGATTATTTTACATTATTAATTTCCAAACGGTGGCATCTTTTGATGCTCCTAAAGTGAAAAGTTTTGAAATAAAATTTGATGTATGTAAGATAAGGAAGAAAATGCTGATTTCCAGTATGTTCTCCCTTTCTTACACTGACTTCCAGTTTAGATTTTGTCGATTTAAGATAATTTTTTATGTGAGAGTCAGATTGATTTTTAAAATCTACACCAGTTTCAAAGAGATAAGATTTTAGACAGGTCAAATGACAAAATTATGGATTTTTTTAAAGGTTTTGCAGACTACAAACTTGATGTAAACTTGGAGAAGTAATTTCACAGGGCAGGAAACATTTATGGAAAATGGATAAAATGTTTTAAACATTTTCTTCTTTTACTTTTATAAAAGATCTCCAGATATTACACCAAATAGGGAAGTCAAAATCAGGAGTTGAGTTGAATGGGTTTAATTGTTCAATACATTCCCAAACAATGACGTTTTTTGAAGCCTGTGATAGAAAATATTTTTTTGAAAATGTTGCAGTGGTTTTGTTACAAATTTATGTGGAAGAGTCCTGGGACCCACTTGTTCCCAAAACAATGAGTCCAATATTGAAACATAGGAGTCTTTGAAAGACAACATTGATTACACATTGAAAATGTTAGCTTTCTGGGACTCACTGAATATTTTTCAATGAGTCCTGAGAAAAAAATATGAGTCAGGGACTCGGGACTCGCAGGTAACAAAATCCCTGATGTTGAGGTAAAAGAAGAAAATGCTGTTTATCAGCATTTTCTATATTTTGCCTCAAAACTTTATGGGCTAAAACACTTTCATTTCCTCTTTTTAACCCTTTCCCAAACGACAAAATTTTAGGGTGGTCCAAATTCAAAGGGGTTGCAGACGACAAAATAAATTATATCAATAGGAGAAAATATGCATGTTATAGCCCAGAAAATACTGAGGCAAAAGTAGAAACTGCTGGTAATCAGCAGTTTCTTCTCTTGTCTCGATGTTTTCCAAAGCCTTTTGTAAAATAAGACGTCAAAACCAGGTCTTGTTCTGGAAAGGGTTAAAATCATTGATTTTGCTGTCTGCAACTCCTTTCAAATTAGGAGAATCTGATAATGAATAAAACATGCACACCACACATAAAAAATGTATCAGATTGTCTTCATATAAAATGGAAATTTTGTGAGAAAAAGAGAAATTAAAATGGATATGATGCTTTATTGTCTTTGTAATTTTTCATTTCAAACACATGAATTCCTTGAAATATTTAATTTGTATAGTGGTATTGACACATTCCTACATAATGACACCCTTTGGCGCCGTACAAGATAAAGGCTTTGGAAAACATAGTGGAAAATGAAGAAATTGTCACAAGCAATTTCTTCATTTACTACAATATTTTCTACCCTTGGGCTGAAATGAAAAAAAAATCATTCAATTTAAATTGTCATGATCATGCATTTCGTCGTTGTAAATGCAAAACCTCGTATCTCAGTTTTGGAAAATTTTAAAGGGGAGAGAAAAAAGTGTAATAACTTTTCCCAAACTGAAATGTCTTACTTGAAATTTCGACATATTGTTCACAAATAATGTGTCAATAATACTGATCAGTAAAAATAACTCAAAACCTGCGAGAATCGTCTACACTGGGCACACAAGTTTGTACTTTGAAAATTGCACCAATCAACATACGAGGTTTTGCATTTACACCGACGATTTTTTTAACCACTCTAGAATTATGCCTGCAAATAGGAATGGGTTAACTCCTTCAATTTTGAAAGCCCTCACTATTTGTTGTCTATGAAATTGTTAGAACAGCATCGCTTTTCAACAAACACTTAACTTCAGCTTAAAACAAGCTACAGTAGTAACAAGAGTTTTGAAGAAAAGTGTTTAAGTCATGTGATGATATACAAAAACGTTTACATATTCTTGTGTGCTTTTAAATTTAATGAACATGATTTTAAAATAAATTCAATTTGATTGTATAGTCATAATCACAATCTTGATTTTTTCTATAATTGATATAAGAGAACCTTTTCTCACACAATCAAAATTTCAACTGCTTAAAAGCTCCAGATTTGGAGTTGCTGCAGACCACAAGTGTTTTTGTGAAACTTTGAGGGAAAAGGAAACAACGCTTGTTATTAGCATTGTTTCTTTTTATGCCCTTATCGAAAAATCAGAGGGCATATTGCTTTACTGTTGTCTGTCTGTCCATCCCTCTGTCTGTCTGTCAGTCCAAAACTTAACATGAAAACTTTACATTGGCCTTTTCTCCAAAAAAAGCAATTTCTGGGGCATTGGTGTTTCACAAACACATCTTAGTTGTTTCCCATTGATTCCCGAAGCTGTTCTTTTACAGTTGCTATTGGTCGTGGAGCAGTTATTAAAAACAGCAGGGATATTAATCAGATTGTGCATATGCATTGGCTGATCTGGATCCATATTGATTTCAAATACTACAAAGGCCCCTTTTCCAGATCCAGTCTCATGTAGTATTGCGCTCTTCAAAGTAGTGTATGTACAAAAAAAGTTATTTTTGAAATAGACAGACTGTAATTAGGTCGAAAACTTCGGAGGAAAATGAGAAAGCATTGACACCTTACAGTAGAAATAAGTACAAAAACATTTGGCACAAAGTAAACAAGAGTTGTCCGCGGACAACGTAGCTCGCCTATACGGGAGCTTGTCACAAGAAAAGCTAATTTTTCAAAAGTAGGTCAAACTCCAAGGTCAAGGTCACAAGGTCAAAGGTCATGGTCCCAAATGCAAGGTCTTGGCAGGAGGTATCCATGCGTGAAATATTAAGGCTCTATCAATAATAGTGCATGAGATATAGGCCAGGTTAAAGTTTTTTTAAAAGTAGGTCAAACTCCAAGGTCAAGGTCACTAGGTCAAAGGTCATGGTCACAAATGAAAGGTCTTGTCGAGATGTATCCATGTATGAAATATCAAGGCTGTATCTCTAATAGTGCCTGAGATATAGACCAGGTTAAAGTTTTTCAAGTGAAGACGGGACGCGACGCCGACGCCGACACTAGGGCTGTGACATTAGCTCCCCGGACATAAAGTCCCGGCTCGCTAAAAATAACAACTTTAAAATAACAATAACAGAATGTCTAAGTTATAATAATCAAGCCACTCCTTGGGTCGTCATTTTCTCCTTGAGTTACTCTGGAAAAAAAAAACAAGATGTTTCAACCCATTACTACTCAGACACACTTTTTGACTCCATTGAAAGAAAAGGGCATGAGAAAACATTGTGGAAAATGAAGAAATTGCTTGTGGCAAACAATTTCTTCATTTCCTACAATGTTTTAACAGACAAAACATGTAAAAATGTAAAATTCCATGCAATTGATATTGTCGTTTAAAACACCTTTGAATTTGCACAAGTCTAAAATTTTGTTGTCTGGTAATGGGTTAATTTGAATCCTCTCCCAAACAAACTAAATTTCATTGTTCCAACTTGAAAGGTGCTGTAGACGACAAAATAAGTGTTGATGAAGACATGATTAGAGTATATTATTACACAGTAAATATTGAGAAAATATTTGTCAT
Source organism: Fragum sueziense (assembly GCA_963680895.1). Taxonomy (NCBI): domain Eukaryota; kingdom Metazoa; phylum Mollusca; class Bivalvia; order Cardiida; family Cardiidae; genus Fragum; species Fragum sueziense. The sequence continues at coordinate 34,197,668 of OY804606.1, forward strand.
TGGCATTTTCTTCTAATGTTTTCTGAAATGTTCTCTGTTAAGGACGTCAAAATCATGTTCTGTTTAGGAAAAGGGTGAGAAATAGAAATATAATGAAACACCCTTTTTCCTCATTGTTAGACCAACAGCCTTGAACTTGAAATGTTTTGTCACATTTTGACATGGCAAGTAAAAAGGGATTTTGATAAACAATGAGAAAAGTGATAAAAATTCACTTACAATAGTCGCATGAGCTGAGAATATCTGTACAAATATGACCCTGGTTCTCATCCACCTGATATCCACTGTCACATGTTATCTCCTGCCAGTACACCTCACCAAAATACTCCCCGCATGCACAAAATACCTGACAGTCTGTCCCAGGGATAACTTGGTACACAGTTGGGATCTGAAAGTCTGTTATGATGTCGCAAATAGCTGTTGATATAACAAGAGTTTAAATCTTTCACAAAATGAAGAAGTTTGGACCTTTGCAATTCTAAGGCTCTTTCAGAAGACAATTTTGGTATAAATTTATTAAAATATTATCATTATGCATTATACGAGGGGCGTTCAATTAATTTTGGAACTGGGGTAACATAAGCCATAGTTATGTCGCAATTCAATTTTAAGTTTCTTCAGTCCTTCCAAGTAATCCTCTTTGACAACCGCACACTTCTGAAGTTTTGAGATCCATTACTTATATGCCAATAAATGGGCCTCTTTTGGAACACCCCGCAGACACTGGCAAATTGCACTGTATATGGAACATGAAGGCCTATACCGACGACCAGAGGCTTTTTTCGTCATCTTTGGGAACACAAAAAAGCCACAGGGGCTGCATCCCGGCTATAAAGGTGGATGAAGACCCTGTGCAGCATGTGTCTCTGTCAGGAAGTCTTTGACAAGAGGACACCTGTGGACAGCTCCGTTGTAATGGATTTGGCACATGCCGCTTTAGTCGGTACTAAACCTGCTCTTTTCGTGATATTTCTTTACTTTCGCCGACATACATTTTTTGTATGAATGACTGGCGGTAGTGGTACTATTTGAAACACTAATTTGAACAATACACCCGTTACATTTGAAAATTACCGCGTACAAAACTTTTGCCGCGCTTTTAATTTTTTGGCTATAACGGACCTTGCCTGATCTTTTCGCCTTTATTGCTTGCTAATGACACGCCATTGGTGCTCATGATAGTAGATTATTGTTCAATCATATATATAAAGCTCAGAAGGCCCACATTTGTTGCATTTATTGCATTATTTCAAAATATATTTTGCCATCTTTACACGGGTGGCTCTCTGTCCTTTAGACAGCAGGTGGGGGACCCAGTGGGCATAAACCTGTCTGTGTTTCAACCCTTTTGTCAAAATCGTATAACATGTCCCCGATGAAAAAACAACTTTCTCTGCTATTTCTTGCACATTGAACCATGCGTCTTGTTCGGTCATGTCGGAATATATAGCAACATTTGCTTAGGTACTAGCTCTACTCGGGTTGCCTGAGAGGGGGGCATCATTCAGGCCAGTTTTACTCATCTTAATTTTTATTAACTTCCTAAAAACTGACGTATGTTCAACGTTCGAATGTCCACGAATCTGATATAGTTCATTATATACATGTGATGCAGATATGTCAAAGCATATGGGAACTTTAATGTAGACCCGTACATTCTACTTCAGCTCGTTTTCCATTATGCGCATAGCGAAATAGCCAGTGTATATGACTGAACCAACTTTAAAGTTCAATAACTTTTGAAAGAATGAATGAATTTGCCTCAAATTTTGACCAAGTATAGACAGTAATTTTCCTGTCAAATAGCCGCAAGCACCTTTAGTTCTATAGAACCGTGAAGTATGGTGGACCATTAGTACCACTTTTAATTGAACGTCCCTCGTAGCATAGAAAATAAAGAAGCAAAAGGAGAAATGAAGAAAATCATGCATGGTCATCAGCATTTCTTAGCTTTCTCTCAGTTTTCCCTCAACTTTAGGAATATTGACAGGCTAGACAAATAATTTTTCCTAAGCTTTGAAAATAAGGAATGTCAAAAACAAGACTGTTGGAAAGGATTGGAAGTATTATTTTGACTTACCTATGCATTCACTGTTTTGATCACCTGCAATTAAAAAAGATGAATGTTAAAACTCATCACAAGAAAAAGGACCATTTTGAATTCTTTAGAGTCTCCAGCTGCTCTCTCACATAGATGATTCACACCCATTGGTGAGTGACAAATGATAGAAGTGGATGAGGCATAAAGCTCAAAGAATTCCATTTAGCAAAATTTGAACACAAGATTTGAAAGTAGATGAGAAAACGGATGTTAATAACAAGAGCTGTCCGAAGACAGCGTGCTCGACTTTCTAAGTTGCTTAGTATAAAAGGTGCATAACTCCAAATAGAGTGGAGCCAGGGTCATGGGCCCTGGTAGTAAGGTAGAGGGTGTGATGGTGAATAAGTATTCCAAGTTTGGGTTGAATCCCTTTGATAGTATGGAAGTTATTGATGTTTGAAAAAACTTTTAACCTTTGTTGCAACGCCGACGCCCACGTGACAGTATAAGCTCTCATTTTCTTCGAAAAGTCGAGCTAAAAAAGGGTTAAAATACAATATAACAAAAACATTTTCTCAAAAGAAGAAAATGAGCAAGGATCTGGAAAAACGTCCCTTAAGGCTTGAGAGCCCAACATAGATCCGGATCAGTCTGTGCATGCGCACAGTCTGATCAGGATCCACGTTGTTCTCTAATAGCTTCTTCGTGACAGGTAGTGACTTACAGAGAGCAGCATGTATACATATTAGACTGTATTTGACAACAGGCTGATACGAAACCAGGTTGTTCTCAAATGCTATAAGGGACGTTTTTCCATATCCTGGCTCAAATGTATGAAATGAGCATTGTCATTGTCAAAAAAAATGGGAAAAATAAGAAAGAATATTTACAAACCTGAACCAACAGTCTGATTATTCACAAGTCCTTCAGCTGAGGAAAAATAGAAAGAAAATATACAGCAGGATGTTGTAAAACCATTAACCCTTAACCCTTTCCCAAACGACAAAAATTTAGGGTGGTCCAATTTCAAAGGACTTGTAGACCACAAAACAATTGCTGACAAAAGAAAAATATGTGTATGTTATAGAACAGAAAATAATGAGGTAAAGGAGTTTCTCTCAAAAAAATTTCCAGACTAATTTCGCCAGGAACCCTCCAAAAACAGGTCTTGTTTGGAAAAGGGTTAAGGTATATAACCCAATATTAGCACCAAAGAGCTAGAGGCGAAATTTGGAAAGTGCCAGTAATTCCTAAACTGTGTTACATTTCCATTCCAAATACAACATAAGCGTTTTGAATGGTTTAGAATTTTGAATTCATGCATACTTATGGAAATATTTGACAAAAATGTTCAAATTTACCTCCCTTGCATATGAATATAGAGTAAAATAATATTTGTTAATTTTTTTCTTCTGGAAGCATAATCTTGAAATCTGGCACGGTGAATCACCTTATGTGAAGTGTATTTACAAGTGTGTGTAATTTGATGCATTTCATATGGCTAGAAAGTGGTGTTTTTAATGATGGGTCATATACCTTAAACAAGAGAAAGATGGATTGATATATAAAAACTATTACAAAATAATATGACTCATTGTTCTAAAGGGGACCATCTGAAAAGTTGATACGGGGAAGGGGGGAGGGGATTTGCATCATCTTTGAATTTGGACCAATTTAGAATTTTGTCAAAATGTTTTCCGAGGTCTTTAACTTGTTGGAAGTCAAAAGGCGTCAAACTAAGAGAATGGGTTAACCCTTTCCCAAACAAGATCTGGTTTTGACGTCCCTTACAGAAATGACTTGGGAAAACATTGAGACAAAAGAAGAAACTGCTGATAAGCAGCAGTTTCTACTTTTGTCTCAATATTTTCCATGCTATATTGTACACAATTTCTATCTTAAGCAAGGTCCATTTGTCATCTGCAGCAGCTTTTGAAACAGAAAATTTGGAAATTTGCCGTTTGGGAAAGGGTTAACTGATATATATAGATACCTGTGCAGCTTCTTAAGAAGTTACCCTCATTTTGACAAGCTGTTTCACCAATAATCCAAAATGCGCCATCAGGACAAGTTTGTTCCGTATACTTGAAACCTCCATCAAGGTCATTTTCACATTGACAATACTTGTCACAGGTTGATCCAATCAGAGGTATCAGTCCATTTGCATAGTCAGCTTCCGTACAAATGGCTGTGAAAAAAAACAAAAGTAATCCTTTCCCAAACAGCAAATTTCAAGACTGCTCCAATAGGAAAGGAGTGGTACAATGACAAATTGAGTGTTACTGTGTGCATGGAGGTTGTAAGTTATAGCACTGAAAATATTGAGGCAAATGGAGGAAATGCTGCTTATCAGCATTTTCTTCTTTTGCCTTACTATTTTCTAAAACCTTTTCCATTAAAATCACATCAAAACAAGGTTTTCTTTGGAAAAGGATTAACATGCATTTATCCTCTCAAAGTACAGGCCTTGATTTTAGAGACTTTTTAAGACAAAGCCTTTGCTAAATCTTAAAGAAACGAAAGAAGAAGAAACTAGAAATATATCACTGAAGATGATAAAAAAATACTTTCATCATTACATAAATTTTGTCCAGACAAGCGTTTTTTGTCAAATCAGGGGCCATAACTAAAACCATTTTTAATCAAATCCTTGTTCTTTCTCTAATTTTATTCTGCAATACACAAATTTTGTACCAGTAAGGTTTATGAAGTTCTCTGCAGACTCTCTGAATTTTGACAGGCATTTTTTTGTCTTGTGGAAAAGGGTTAAACTTTAAGGGGAATAAAATTAATAATGACAAGAGCCGTCAGAGACGGACAATGCTCCCCGAATAAGGCATTGTCACAATAAATATATGCCATGCAGAGCTAATATAAAGCTAACAAATGTTAAGCCCCCTTTTTCCATGACATATTTTGTATACGCAAATTTTAGATAGTTTATTGTAAAGGGCATCTGATTTGCTACTCAAATATGAAATTTCATCAAATTCTGACCATTAGACTAGGAGAAATTAGAGAAAAACTGTATTTAACCTTAAGTCCCCTTTTCCCATGACGAGGCCTCAAATAAAAAAAACGGGAAAAGTACATCGCCATTTTGTCATAGGGAGTTCACATGGTAAGTTTCATTTGATTTGGCCCAAGGGTTATGGAGAAATCGCTTCGGACGGACGGACGGACGGACGGAATGACAGACGGACAGACGAAGCGGCGACTATATGCTCTCCCTTCGGGGAGCATAAAAATATACTAACCAGGACAGGAGGGTTCTGCTGAAAAAGAAACAAAATATATTAAGGAAATATTAATACCAACTAGGTCAACAGGTTCTTGACTTAGAGCACGGAAACATATTTTAAACAAAGTCTGATTGTGACCTTGACCTTTGACCTTGGTGACCCAAAAACAATAGGGCACCTCCTTAGGTCATGGGCAACAACTGTGTAAAGTTTCATGATCATAGGTCAAACAGTTCTTGAGTTAGAGCACGGAAACGAAAACCTCTGTGGACGGACAGACAGACATGGAGAAACCAATATACCCCCCTCTACTTCGTAGGTGGGGGGTATAACAATATCTTCTTTTTTTAATAAAAACGCTCCTCACATATCTTGCAAGTAGTGACGATAGGGTATGACAGTTTTGTCATGTGACCTCAGAGAATACATGTATATTTCTTAAGCTTTTCCCAAATGACAAAATTATAGGGTGGTCAAATTTGAAAGCAGTTGCAGTGGACAAATTATGTGTGAAAAAAGATAGGAATTGTATACAGTATAGCAGAGAAAATATTGAGACAAAAGGAGAAACTGCTGGTTATCAGCAGTTTCTTCTTTTGTCTCAATTTTTTCCCAAGCATTTTCTATTAGAGACGTCAAAACCAGTTCTTGATTGGGAAAGGGTTATTTCTGGGTCCAACATCCCACAGAACTTACGAGACTTACATCACGGTGGTTAATCACGTGACTCAGATTTTAAGAAAATCGTCAATATTTGACCAATTTGAATTCGGTTTGAAGCAGAGAAGTTGTGAAAATGTCAGGATTAAGCTGTATGTGTTAGATTTTTGAAAAATCAACTGATGAAAAGGTTATTGAAGATAAACTAAAATTTTGGTTTATCTTCAATAACTTTTTCATCAGTTGATTTTTCAAAAATCTAACACTTTCATCTAGTGCATGACGTCTGTCCACCTTCTCTGCTTCAAACCGAATCCAGATTGGTCCCGTATTAACAAAATTATTGAAGATTTTCTGAAATTGCTGCATCATGCGATTATTCATGGTGTACATACCCTTTTAACATTTTGATCTTAAATTTAATAGCTGACCTTTTGACCCTTTCACAAATGTTTGGTTGGTTCAAATTTGAAAATGTTGCAGACAACAATTACAAGTGAATTTCATGTCAATTAAATTTCTTTGGTATTTTTGGGTTGAAAACATTGTGGGAAATGAACAAATTGCTAGTCACAAGCAATTTCTTCATTATCCACAATGTTTTCCAGAGCCTTTATCTTTTGGGACGGCTAAAAGAGCCTATGTGTGGGAAAGAATCCAGTTGAAGAAACAAGCAGGTAGTGTAGAATAATGTCAGACTGCGTGTATATGGAGGTTGACCTTTGTCACAGTGTATAATCATGTGACTCAGAATTTCCGATAATCTTCAATATCTTTTTTAATACTAGACCAATTTGAATTGAATAATAAGCTGCATGTGTTGGATTTTTAAACAAGAGGGCCAAGATGGCCCTGTATCGCTCCACTGGCTTTTAGACATTTAGACTACGAACTTCTTGAAGGAATACAATAGAGGTCTTTTCAAAGAAGATTCATGCTACACCAGAATGAAATCCAATATGTGATTAAGGAGCAGAAATGTTTTTAAAATTTTCTTAAAATTACACTGTTTCATATCGCAAAAAAAGCCTAGCCCACAATGGCCAAGCTTTTTATCCGATCGTGAAGGAATTTGGAAGAGATTCATGCAAGGAAGATTCCTGTGAAGTTTGGTTAAAATTGGTCCTGTAGTTTTAGAGAAGAAGATTGTTTAACAATTTTGCGAAAATTCAATTTAATCAAATTTTATTTAAATTCATGTTCTACACGGAAATTATTTTTTTAAGGAATTTAGGAGATAAATGCAAGGAAGATTCGTGTGAAGTTTGGTTAAAATTGGTCCAGTAGTTTTGGAAAAAAAGATTTTTCGAAAATTTAATTTAATTCAATTAATCAAAATTTAAGTTCTACATAGAATTTTTTTTTTGAAGGAATTAAGAAGAGATTAATGCAAGGATCATTTCTGTAAAGTTTGGTTGAAATTGGTCCATTAGTTTTGGAGAAGAAGAATTTTTAAAGATTTTTCGAAAATTTAATTTAATTTTAATAAATTAAAATCTAAATTCTACATAGAATTTATTTTTTTGAAGGAATTATGAAGAGATTAATGCAAGGAACATTTCTGTAAAGTTTGGTTGAAATTGGTCCATTAGTTTTGGAGAAGAAGAATTTTTAAAGATTTTTCGAAAATTTAAATCAATTAAATTATTTAAAATTCAAGTTCTCCACGCATTTTATTCTTTTAAAGGAATTTAGTAGAGATTCATGCAAGGAAGATTTCTGTGAAGTTTGGTTGAAATTGGTAAAGTAGTTTTGGAGAAGAAGAATTTTTAAAGATTTTTCGAAAATTCAATTCAATTAAATTAATTAAAATTCAAGTTCCGCATAGATTTTATTCTTTTGACGAAATTTGGTAGAGATTCATGCAAGGGTGATTCATGTGAAGTTTGGTTGAAATTGGTCCAGTAGTTTTGGAGAAGAAGAATTTTTAAAGATTTTTCGAAAATTTAAATCAATTAAATTAATTAAAATTCAAGTTCTGCGCAGATTTTAATCTTTTGAAGGAATTTGGTAGAGATTCATGCAAGGAAAATTTCTGTGAAGTTTGGTTGAAATTGGTCCAGTAGTTTTGAAGAAGAAGAATTTTTAAAGATTTTTTGAAAATTTAAATCAATTAAATTAATTTAAATTCAAGTTCTGCGCGGATTTTAATCTTTTGAAGGAATTTGGTAGAGATTCATGCAAGGAAGATTTCTGTGAAGTTTGGTTGAAATTCGTCTAGTAGTTTTGGAGAAAGATATGTTTGAAAATTGTTTATGCACGGACGCACGCACGCACGACGGACACAGGGCCATGACATAAGCCCCGCTGGCCTTTGGCCAGTGGAGCTAAAAATCAAGTGATAAAAAAGTTATTGAAGATAAACCAAAATTTTGGTTTATCTTCAATAACTTTTTATCACTTGATTTTTCAAAAACCAACCCCATCCATCTAATGCATGACGTCTGTCCACATTCTCTGCTTCAAACCGAATTCAAATTGGTCCAGTATTTACTAAGTTGTAAATTGTTGTATCACATGATTATACAGCGAGTCTGTGATGCCTGCCAAAAGCCAACAAATTAATTTTAGCAAGTGCTCAGATAAAATAAACTTCATTTGTTTCATGTAATATTGAGGTTACATACCGGTATCAGTGTAGTCGTTGCTTGAATAGTCATAATAATCTTGGCTGCTAGTGTAGTCAGAGGTTGTGTAGGCAGAGGTTGTGTAATCAGTGCCATCAAAGCTCGAGCTTGTGTAATCGGAGCTGGAGGAGGCATCATAGTCTGAATCATAGCTGGAGTCAAAGTCAGAGGAATAATCACTGTTTGAAGAGCTTGTATCTGAAAAAGATTTTTTAGTTCAACGAAAAGATATTTTTACCCTTTCCCAAACAAGACCATGGTTTGACGTTGCCAGAGAAGAAAATTTGGGAGAATATCGAGAGAAAAGAAAGAGATGCTGATTCACAATTTTCTCTTTTGATATTGATTTGTTGTCTGCAACTAATCTTATACATTTATCTTATGTATTTGAAGTGATTGATTCATTGATTGGGGTGTAATGCCTCTTTCAACTGTTATGTTCATATTGCCGTGGCTGGACTTTTGTCAAATTTCAGAATGGATATTGGTCAAGCTTTGTTCGGGAAAGGCTTGGAAAAGGCTTGAGGAAGGGAATAGAAAGTTGTGCACTCTTATTCGTCAGACAACCCTGGAATCTCCTCTTATTTATCTGAATTACTAGACTTACCATCCTGACAGGTAACGCCACTGTCTCTACATATGTGACCCGTCACGCTAAAAGGGACCTTATCGGATGTGTGAAAAATATCGACCCTAGTCAGTCTGTGCAGTCCGCGCAGCCAGACTAGGGCCAACACTTTTCACTTTTATGTAAATTTCTAAATCCGGAATTGTTTATTAAATGTCCATTTGTCGCATACGGGGTCTGGTTGACCTCTGGTGGGTCTCACAAGATTGTCAAAATTTGTATTTTTGGAGTTCGGATAAGGTCCCTTTTAGCGTGACGGGTCACATATCATTGTTTAGGTACCCACAACAATCAGACAACGCTAGAATACCCTTTTATTTATCAGGCAACTTTAGAATACCCTTTTTTGCAAGAAACCTCAAGAAACCCTCTCTTGTTTGTTGGACAACCCTGGAATCGCCTCTCATTTGATGGACAACTCTGGAATCCCCTCTTATTCGATGGACAACCCTTGAATCCCCTCTAATTTGATGGACAACCCTGGAATCCCCTCTCATTTGATGGACAACCCTGGAATCCCCTCTTATTTGATGGACAACCCTGGAATCCCCTCTTATTCGATGGACAACCCTTGAATCCCCTCTAATTTGATGGACAACCCTGGAAAACCCTCTCATTTGATGGACAACCCTGGAATCCCCTCTCATTTGATGGACAACCCTGGAATCTCCTCTCATTTAATGGACAACCCTTGAATCCCCTCTCATTTGATGGACAACCCTGGAATCCCATCTCATTTGATGGACAACCCTGGAATGCCCTCTAATTTGATGGACACCCCTTGAATCCCCTCTAATTTGATGGACAACCCTGGAATGCCCTCTCATTTGATGGACAATCCTGGAATCCCATCTCATTTGATGGACAACCCTGGAATGCCCTCTGATTTAATGGACAACCCTTGAATCCCCTCTCATTTGATGGACAACCCTGGAATACCATCTCATTTGATGGACAATCCTGGAATCCCCTCTCATTTGATGGACAACCCTGGAATGCCCTCTCATTTGATGGACAACCCTGGAATCCCCTCTAATTTGATGGACAACCCTGGAATACCCTCTCATTTGACGGACAACCCTGGAATCCCCTCTCCTTTGTTGGACAACCCTGGAATCCCCTCTCATTTGATGGACAACCCTGGAATACCCTCTCATTTGTTGGACAACCCTGGAATCCCCTTTCATTTGATGGTCAACCCTGGAATTCCCTCTCCTTTGTTGGACAACCCTGGAATCCCCTCTCATTTGATGGACAACCCTTGAGTCCCCTCTAATTTGATGGACAACCCTTGAATAACCTCTCGTTTGATGGACAACTCTTGAATCCCCTCTCGTTTGATGGACAACCCTGGAATCCCCTCTCATTTGATGGACAACCCTTGAATCCCCTCTCATTTGATGGACAACCCCTGAATAACCTCTCGTTTGATGGACAACTCTTGAATCCCCTCTCGTTTGATGGACAACCCTGGATTCCCTCTCATTTGATGGACAACCCTGGAATACCCTCTCATTTGATGGACAACCCTTGAATCCCCTCTCCTTTGTTGGACAACCCTTGAATCCCCTCTAATTTGATGGACACCCCTTGAATGCCCTCTCGTTTGATGGACAACTCTTGAATCCCCTCTCGTTTGATGGACAACCCTGGAATCCCCTCTCATTTGATGGACAACCCTGGAATCCCCTCTTGTTTGATGGACAACCCTGGAATCCCCTCTCATTTGATGGACAACCCTGGAATCTCCTCTAATTTGATGGACAATTCTGAAATACCCTCTCGTTTGATGGACAACCCTGGAATCCCCTCTCCTTTGTTGGACAACCCTTGAATCCCCTCTAATTTGATGGACAACCCTTGAATCCCCTCTCGTTTGATGGACAACCCTGGAATCCCCTCTCATTTGATGGACAACCCTGGAATCCCCTCTCGTTTGATGGACAACCCTGGAATCCCCTCTCCTTTGTTGGACAACCCTTGAATCCCCTCTTATTTGATGGACAACCCTTGAATCCCTTCTTATTTGATGGACAACCCTGGAATGCCCTCTGATTTAATGGACAACCCTGGAATCCACTCTCATTTGATGGACAACCCTTGAATCCCCTCTAATTTGATGGACAACCCTTGAATCCCCTCTAATTTACCTCAGTTACAATACTTACCATCTGGACATGTAACCCCGCTGTCTTTACACATATGATCATGGTTGACATCTACCATGTATCCGCTCGTACAAGCAATCTCCTGCCAGTAAATATCGCTGTTAAGGTACTGGCCACATGCACAAAATCTCTCACATCCCGTGTTGGGCACCACCCGATAGATTGTTTCTGTTGTAAACTCTGCTTCACAAATTTCTGGGAAAAAAGATAATTACAAGTATTTATCTTACTAATCAAATTGTATATTTTGTCACAAAAATATACCAAGAATTATATTAAACTCATCGGTACAGTACAGATATTGCTCTTTGAATAATATTTAAAAAAAAGCATCGAACATCTTTCATACAGATAAATGCCTTCCCAAATTTGTCAAAGATGATCCATTGCTGGTCTAGAGTATTAGGAAAAGATGGGCATGTGACGTAATTGGTGTCACTCCTCAACGAAATGGGCCTACTAAATATATAGTAAAATGGATCCATTTAGCAGCATCAAGCTTCTCTCAGAAGTTTCTGTGGAACATTTTACTCCGTCTGCCTGATAGATCATTCCTTGGTCTTAAATATACTACAAAATATACCAAAGAAGTAGTATCAATTATAGCACCAAAAGCTTCAATCATGCTTCTGTGAACACAACTACACCACAATTTGCCATTTCTTTCCTGATCTGCATGTGATACACCCCAAATGAAAGCTAGCTCATGACCAGAGAAGAAGTAGTTCCTGAAAAGATTCATTAACCCTTTCCCAAACAAGACCTGGTTTTCATGTCCCTAATAGAAAAGGCTTGGGAAAACACTGAAACAAAAGAAGAAACTGCTGATAATCAGCAGTTTCTCCTTTTGTCTCAATATTTTCTGAGCCATATTGTTCACGTGTTCTCTCTTTACCAGCATTCATTTTGCTGTCTGCAACAGCTTTTATAATAGGACCACCGTAGAACTTTGCCGCTTGGGAAATGGTTAAAGCACATCCTAACAGTACACTGATGGTCTGCCAGTGTGCAGAACCACATTTCATGCATCTGGCTATTCTACAGACACATAATCATTGCAACAAAAGGAGAGAATTCATTTTTGATGGAACTATGTTTGTGTACCACGACCCAGAAGCATTTCCCGTTGTGCAGTTTCTCTAATTGAGAAATTGTGAAACTAATATACACCCTCTACTTAATAGGTGTGTGACAATTCAAGCAAACAAATACTACTTACCTTTGCATTCACTTGTTTGGTCACCTAAAACGGAACAAAACAATCTTTAACCTTACCTAAACAAGACCTGAGGCGCATTCTTTAGAGCGAGATTTCTTAAGATATCTTGAGATTTCTTAACATGTTTTAGGATAAAGCGTTCTTCTCGGCAAGATTTTTAAGACGATCGCTGGGAGCCGCCATTGCTCTATACTTATTTCGGAACCCCTTGGTAAATTCTGTAGAACATATACGGAAGAGAATTGACTGAGTTGTTTCGAATGCTAAATGATTCATAAACTGCGGAGTTCCGAATGCTCCATACTTCATACAAATGACGTCATCATGACGTCATTTGTATAAAGTATGGAACATTCGGAACACCTCGCTTATCATCTTGGTCTCAAAGACGCTGTATAAAAAACATATTAAGAAATCTTTAAAAAATCTCTCTCTAAAGAACGCGCCTCTGGTTTTTCTGTTTGGAAAAGGGTAAAGGCAGTATTTTTTTTTATTTTCCAATTTCATATGATGGCATCCTTTGTAATATTACTAACTCATAGCAAATTTGATATTTTTAAACATACAGGTAAAAACAATATCTTTCCACTATACTCAACAAAGCATGCATAACATGTTTGGCTTAAAAGCCAAGTTAATAAGCTTCCACATTGTCAGCATGGCCATCAGTGTTGCATCCAGGATGAGCCCAGAGAACGGGAGATCCCCCATCAAATTTTCAACAAGAGGACCATGATGGTCCTAAATCGCTCACCTGAATCAAGATGACAAGAGTGATAATGGCAATTTTGTCAAATTCAAAGGCATGAAACTTATAAGGACTTTCTGTTTGGAAACAATTAAGAAATAATTTTGTTCCAATCGATCCTGTAAGGTTGGGTATGAATTAGCACAATTGTTGAGTTAGTTAATTTTCAACAATTATTTCATGATTTCGCAATATACAACATAGGGCTAATTTTCAAAGCATACTGATCTGTTAGAGAATGATCATTTATGATAGGCTCAATTAACAAGATTTTGTCTGTGATTGATAGAATTTAGTGAAAGATTACCATCTGATAAGCTAAAGCTAATCCCTTATTTGTTTACATAAGATAAATATGGGGCCAGCCTGAGAGCAACAGATAAGGGAAATAGAAAATTGGCCCAATGGTTTATTTTTAAAGAATTTTCTTATGATTTCTCTAAGTCTGATAAGCCCTTTCTCCCTGCCATGCCCACATTTTTTGACCAATGGAAAAATTTGTGAACACATTTTGAAAAGAGTAACTCAAGGAACATTCCAGTAAAGTCTGGTTCAATTGGGCACAATGGTTGACTTTTAAAGAATTTTCTTATGATTTCTTTAAGTCCGATAAGCCCCTTCCTCCCTGCCACACCCACATTTTTTGACGAATCAAAAATCCGCGAAAAAGTTTTGAGAAGGGTCACTCAAGGAACCTTCCAGCAAAGTCTGCTTCAATTGGGCACAATGGTTGATTTTTAAAGAATTTTCTTATGATTTCTCTAAGTCTAATAAACCCCTTTCTCCCTGCCACAGTCACAGTTTTTTACAAATGAAAAAAACTGTGAACAAATTTTAAAAAGAGAGACTCAAAGAACATTCCTGCAAAGTCTGCTTAAAATTGGCCCATTGGTTGATTTTTAAAGAATTTTCTTATGATTTCTCCAAGTCTGATAAGTCCCTTTCTCCCTGCCAAGGCCACAAATTTTTTTACAAACAAAAAGATTTGTGGTCAAATTTTGAAAAGAATGACTCAAGGCACATTCCTGCAAGGTCTGGTTCAAATTGGCCCAATGGTTGATTTTTAAAGAATTTTCTTATGATTTCTCTAAGTCTAATAAGCCCCTTTATCCCTGCCACGGCCATTTTTTTTTTCAAATGTAAAATTTCTGAACAAATTTTGAAAAGAATGACTTAAGGCACATTCCTGCCAAGTATGGTTCAAATTGGCCCAATGGTTGATTTTTAAAGAATTTTCTTCTGATTTCTCCAAGTCTGATAAGCCCCTTTTTCCCTGCCACGGCCACAATTTTTGACAAATGAAAAAATTTGTGAACAAATTTTGACAAGAATGAATCAAGGCACATTCCTGCAAAGTATGGTTCAAATTGGCCCAATGGTTGATTTTTAAAGAATTTTCTAATGATTTCTCTAAGCCCCTTTCTCCCTGCCACGGCCACATTTTTTGACAAATATAAAAATTTGTGAACAAATTTTGAAAAGAGTGACTCAAGGAATATTCCTGCCGAGTTTGGTTCAATTGGGCCCAATGGTTGATTTTTAAAGAATTTTCTTATGATTTCTAGTCTGATAAGCCCCTTTCTGCCTGCCACGGCCACATTTTTTGAAAAATCAAAAATTCACGAACAAGTTTTGAAAAGTATCACACAAGGAACATTCCTGCCAAGTTTGGTCAAAATTGGTCCAATGGTTTAGGAGGAGAAGATGTTGAAAGAAATTGTGAACGGACGGACGGACAGATGGACGGACGGACGGACGGACGACGGACAAAAAGCGACCACAATAGCTCACCTTGAGCACTTCGTGCTCAGGTGAGCTAAAAAGGGGGGGGAGTAAAAATTTTGAGCGCGCAGCAAATAGACTTGTACTTTCTGATCAAATCATATGTAAACACTGTATAGTAAAGCTACATGCTGATGAGGGGGTGGTACATGGGGTTCTCTTACTCGATTTTTAACATAGCTTACATAACATACCCTTTCAGCACACTAATGTTTTTTTATACGCCGCCGGAGGCGGACGTATATTGGCGTCATCTTCTCCGTCTGTCCGTCCGTCCATCCGTCCGTCCATCCGTCCGTCCGTCCGTCCGTACGTCCGTCCACTTTTCTTGTCAACGCAACTCCTCCTAAGTTTCTGGCTGGATCTTCTTGAAACTTGGTCAATGTTATCACCTCAATTGGTAGATGTGCATGAAGGAAGGATTTTATGGTTCATTGATTTTTGCCTGAGTTATGCCCCCTTAAGACTTAGTCCCTGGGGCGGCGTATATTGTGACCATGGCACTCTTGTTCCACAATTCCTTAATCTGTGATGGTTTTTTTTCATGACCAGCGCATATTCCTGTACCGGTTCATCTCTGACTAACAAATCGTCAGTTGCCGGTCAGTACCCGACTTGGAAAAATTCGTAATTCGTTTAGGTGGCATCTATCTCCGCATTCGTAATTTTCAACAAGCTGTGTTTACACGCTTGAAATCCAATGAATGACGTCATTTGAGTCACAGCAGTTCTCGGCTATTTCCGTTCTCCGTAGATCGGCCAAGGGATGGTCTTTTTCAATCAGAACTTCTCTCGGCCAATCTACGATTAGGTTGCAGTTTACGGAAATAGCCGAGTGTCTTATTACCAACAGGGTTACTTCCCCTAATTCAACTGCATCATTAAGGAAAACCCTTTTTTGGATCAGAATTTTTAACGAATTTCACCGTTTTTTTAAAATATGTTGTAATTTTCTTGTGAAATGCAATTTTCCTGCGCACTGACTTTTGAAGAGCGGGCGATTATTCCCTATTCTGCGTGAGTTGCCACCCAGGAAATTTTGAAATCGGGGGATTGAAAATAAAATCAGCGGGAATTGCGTGATCGCGCGCCCTGGATGCAACCCTAGGCCATGGTTCATTCGTAAAACATCAAATTAATTTAGTATTTTTGCTATTTGTAACACTATTTGGGGATAATGGGGGAAGGATTAAACCATTGCCAAATAATGATTCTTTTTGATGCCCAACAAGATAAAAGAATTTGAAAAACATTGTGGAAAATGAAGAAATTGTTTGTGACAAGCAAATTCTTCATTTCCCACAATGTTTTCTACCCAGAAACACCAAAATATGTAAAATTTTATCAACTTGAAATTGTTGTCTGCAACAGCTTTGAATTTGGACAAGTTTATAATTTTGTCATTTGGTAATGGGTTTACCATTAACCCTTTCCCAAACAATACCTGGTTTTTACGTCCCTAAAAGAACAGGCTTGGGAAAACATTGAAACAAAAGAAGAAACTGCTGATAACCAGCAGTTTCTCCTTTTGTCTCAATATTTTCTTAGCTATATTGTGCAATCCCATCTTTTTTAACATCAATTTTGTTGTCTATGGCAGCTTTCGTATTGGATCACCCTAAAATTTTGTCATTTGGGAAAGGGTTAAATATTACAGTTACTGACCTGACCCGACTGTATCATCATACAGAATACCCTCAGCTGTAAAAGGGATAGATATTGTGAGTTTATTGTGCTAAAAATAGATCAGTTCATTCCTAGATGCATCTTCGCAAGCCAAGGGTGACATCTATGACATAAAGTCATTTCTGCTATAATCACCCTTGGCGCATTTAGTCTGATTTTCTTGGTGTCACCGAAAGCATTTTCAAAAGGCAGCATTTCATTCATTGTTCATCAAACCCTTATTGTGGGTGCTCATATAACATGTCACTACAGCTTTAACCCTTTCCCAAACAAGACCTGGTTTTGACGTCCCTGATAGAATTGGCTTTGGAAAACATTGAAACAAAAGAAGAAACTGCTGATAATCAGCAGTTTCTCCTTTTGTCTCAATATTTTCTATGCCATATTTTACACAAATCTTATCTTTAACAACTTACATTTTGTCATTTGTGGCAGTTTTTCTATTTGAACACCCTAAAATTTTGTTGTTTGAGAAAGGGTTAAAGAATTCTGCAGAGAACCCTGAGAATAGTCAATCTCAAGATATTACAGGTTTCATTTCACATGGCGCAGCTTTAGCTTTTATTATTATAAATTACGCGAGAGTGCATTTTTTAAATAACAATTCAGTAACATTTTCTTGTATACCTGTTATATCTGTGTACTATGAAATAAGTTCTTTTGAAGAATTTTACTCTATATGCGAAATATGAACACATTTTGCAAAGAGGTCAGTGTCAGGTCAAATGAAATCCGTAATAACTCTGAATAAAGCTTTTATTACAGTACATACCAACACAGCTCCTTTCAAACACATCTTCAGTGAGGCAGGTTTGTGACCCAATCACCCAAAAAGTTCCGTCTGCACAGTCTTTAGCCGTGTATGTGTATGTGCCATTCTGTAGATCGTTCTCACAATGACAGAAACGCTCACACATGGAGCCCACCATAGGAATGTGTAGCTGTGTGCTGTATTCATCAGCAGTACATGTCTCTGAAATAACAAGACGAAATGGAATGGAATAAACTTGTTGTGAATGAGCAATATGAATGTCTGGAATTATTGTTTGGAGCTAATTATTAATTAAGCTTATAAAGTTGTTAAACTCGCAAATATATATGAGCCGGGATCTGGAAAAAGCCCCTTTAAGGCATTTGAGAATATCATGGATCCAGATCAGCCTGTGCATACGCATAGTCTGATCCAGATCCATTTTGTTCTCTCAATAGCTTGTTGTTGACCTGTAGCGATTGTAGGTTAGTAAATTGCATCCATTTTACGTGGGTCATCCAATAAATAGTGAGACTGTTTCTATTGCAGAAATATCTTGACTTCTTTTCTTTCAATGTTCCTATATTCCTTCAATATATGATCTTCCCTCTTTGGCGACACAATTCAATCAGTGGGAAAGTCTTCTAATTCCGGTTGCTAGGCAACCAGAGCTAATGCGTTATATTTGACTGGCCACGTCTACTTTCAATGCATTTAAATCCTCAAAACTCACAAATTGCAATGTTTCTTTTCACTTAGAACAGTAATTATGGTCTGGAGGACTTATGTGCAGAAAATTGTTGGATTTCGATAAAATGTTGCAATTATAGAGCGTCAAAAGTGACGTTATCCTACCCGCCTTTTGACAGATGACGTTGTCCTGCAGAATAAATATTGTACCATCAGACAGCTTTGATAGCTTCTGGTAAAAGGCAAGTCTCAAGATAGCCATCAGAAATATACAACAATACTCTACATTGGCTGTTTTCCAAGATAGGGCCCATTTGCAGATAATATGCACTGATTTACATAGACAAAAATCATCATTTTTGGATATTTTCCTTCAGTTTTCGCTTTTGTTCACCGACCAAAGCTGGGTTGCTTCCGTACACTAATCCTTTTGTCCTTGTACTTTGCAATCCACTAGAATACAGCTGTCTATGACAAAGATTTGTCCAAAAACATTTTAGCAAGGTTTGAAATAGCTACGTCCCATTATTGCGCTAAAATTATGCACTTTTTATACATGCACTTTTTTGTCTACCGCCTAGCCGCATGAGACGCGTCCACGTTACAATTGTTTGTGTCACAGGAAGTGACGTCGTAAATGTGACGTCACAAGGTAACAATATTTGGCGCAATTTTTCTATAGCTAATATGATGGGCTATGTATGTGTCAAGTTTCATTAAATTCTGTCGGACAGGTTTTGAGATATGACAACAGTCTCACTTATTATTGGATGACCCTCGTAGACTACATTTAACCACAGGCTTATCTCTAAAACTCACTTTTCCAACAAGTGTTGTCCGCGGACAACATAGCTCGCCTATACGAGAGCTTGTCACAAAAAAAGGAGTTCAAGGTCAAAGGTCAAAGTCACTAGGTCAAAGGTCATGGTCTCAAGGTCAAGGTCATGACGTGAGGTATCCATATGTGAAATATCAAGGCTCTATCTGTAATAGTGCATGAGATGTAGGCCAGGTTAAAGTTTTTTAAAAGTAGGTCAAACTCCAAGGTCAAGGTCACTAGGTCAAAGGTCATGGTCCCAAATGAAAGGTCTTGGCAGGAGGTATCCATGTGTGAAGTATCAAGGCTGTATCTTTCTTAGTGCCTGAGATATAGACCAGGTTAAAGTTTTTGAAGACGCGACGCCGACGCCGACACTAGGGCTGTGACATTAGCTCCCTGGACATAAAGTCCCGGCTCGCTAAAAATGCTAAAAGGGCCCTTTTTCCAGATTTCAGCTCATATTGACTCCTGACAGGAATCAAAACGGGGCCTTTCTGTCCCTAAGTGAACACTCTATCATGTTGCTATAAAAGTTAGCTTGTACAGCCTTATCTTATGCTTTGGTACATGTAATAATATATAAATCTTACCAGGACAGGTTGGATCTGTAAAAAGAAATTTAAGATATATAAATACATATTATTCTTGTTTAATGGCATTCAACAATTTGGCCCTTTCCAAGAAAACAAAATTATAGACTGATTCAAATACAAAGCTATTGCAGACCATTTAGCCCTTTCCAAAACAACATGCTTTTAGAGAGCTCATGCAGACAACAAAATTGGTGTAAATTGATATGGAATTTACATATCTATGTACAATATATTAATGTACAATGCAAGAAAATATAGAAAATATTGAGGTAAAAGGAGAACATGCTGATCATCTATATTTTCTTCTTTTGTCTCAATATTTTCCCAAGCTTTATCTATTAAGCACATTACCAGGCCTTGTTTGGGAAAGTGGCAATGACTGTTAATAGAAGTTAAGGAAAGGGAAATATTAATCATCAACATCCCATGTGAATCTCTAGAAATTGCATGTCAATTTGTGCCAGAGAATTGATTCATTGATTGATTGATCAATTGATGATTGAGTAATTGATTGGGGTTTAATGCCTCTCTAAACTGCTATGGTCATATCAAGTTGGTTTGAGCACATAACCATGGATTCTGGAGTTTCTTTCACCAGTACTAGCACAGTAATCTAATCCGTGCCTCCAGCTACTCTCTCAGATGATTCACATCCATGATGGCATCAGTGAGAGGAAAAAGACTTGTCAAATGTCAGAAAAGCCTAGATTCTAACCCCTGACAACAGAATTGATAGACTGTAATGTTTACTGACTCGCTTAAAGCTGTAACCCAGGTTCAGCATTATGAGGTACAGATCAATCACTTTTGTCAAACTAATATGTCAAAGAGAATATTTTTCAAAGCTAAATTGACACTTAATGACAGATTTTGATTTGAACAAGAGATGTTTGTAAAACATATATGCCCCCTCAATTTGATGTAGGTGAAAGTCCAAGGTCAAGGTCACAAGGTCCAAGGTCATGGTCAAATATAAAAGGTCTTGGTAGGAGGTATCCATGTGTGAAATATCAAGGCTGTATATGTAAAAGGACATAGAATATAGGCCAGGTTAAAATTTTTAAAAGTAGGCCAAATAGCAAGGTCAATGTCACAAGGTCCAAGGCTATGATCAAATGTGAAAGGGCTTGGTCATAAGTGTCCATGTGTCAAATATCAAGGCTGTATGTGTAATAAGACAGGAGATATATGTCTGGTTTAAGTTTTTAAAAGTAGGTCAAACTCCAAGGTCAAGGTTGCAAGGTTCAAGGTCATGGTCAAATGTGAAAGGTCTTGGTAGGAGGTGTCTATGTGTGAAATAGCAAGGCTGTATGTGTAATAGGACATAACATATAGGCCAGGTTTAAGATTTTTAAAAGTAGATCAAACTCAAAGGTAAAGGTCACACAGGCCATGGTCATGGTCAAATGTGAAAGGTCTTGGTAGGAGGTGTCCATGTGTCAAATATCAAAGCTAAAGGTAACAGGACATGAGATATAGGTCAGGTTAAAGCTTTTTAAAAGTAGGTCAAACTCCAAGGTCCAAGGTCATGGTCAAAAGTGAAAAGTCTTGGTTGGAGATGACCATGTGTGAAATATCAAGGCTGTATTTGTAAAAGGACATGAAATATAGGCCAGGTTAAAGTTTTTTAAAAGTACATCAAACTCCAAGGTCACAAGGTCCAAGGTCATGGTCAAATGTGAAAGGTCTTGGTCGTAGGTGTCCATGTGTTAAATATCACAAGCAATTTCTTCATTTCCCAAGATGTTTTCTACCCAGAAAGAGCAAAAAATATGAAATTTCCTAACTTGAAACTATTAACTCAAACATCTGTCAATTTGGACAAGGCTGAAGTTATACAATATGGTAATTGGTTAACAATTCTATAACCTTTAATAGAGCAACAGATAAGAGGGGGTAAAGACATTCTAAAATTGTTATTTCAAATCCTAATGTTATGTTGTGGGTACTCATTTGAAACGTCTCAATGAGACATTTCCAATGGATACCCACAATAAAGGATTCGATGGACAATAACTGAATTACTGCATTTTGAAAAGGCATAAGCCCTTCTTATCTATAGCTCTGGTCTTACCTTCCGGTTCTGTAGTGTAGTCTGAGTAGTCATCATCTAAAACAATAACATGTCAAGAATTATCATAACTTTTGAGGTTATCTCAATGTATTTGACAGTATGCAACATGTGTTTTTATATTTCTCAGGAAGTTTTACATGTGCCATCCCAAAGAATAGAACTACTTTAATTTGAATTAGCAATAATGGCAACCTTTTACAACTCTAGCAACTTTGATGTGTTCATATAGTGCCTGACCCTTGTTATTTGCTTTCTGTAGGCTGTTTCGAAAAGCAGTAATTGTTAAGAAATTTCTATCCACAAAATGATAAGCAATTTCTTAATTTCCCCCCATGTTTTCTACCAAAAAGTGTAAAGTTTTATTCATTTGAATATGTTGTCTGCAACATCGTTGAAATTAGACAAGTCAAAATTTTGCCATCTGATAATGGGTTAACATCAAAAGTCGTTATCTAGAAAGCCCTGACGGGCTTGACTGAGTCCAATTTCTTGTGATCTACAATGAAAATTTTGACAAGTCTAATTGCTTAAACTAATTACTATCCAATACTTGTGTTTCTTGGATCAAACAAAGAAGTATAATAGTTGTACACAGCAATGTGGTCAAAGCAAAAATATAGTAAATGATTGACTAATAATTGGGGCTGATAGAGTAATTTGTCAAATCAAGGGCACATAACTCAGGATGTGAGATTCTGATCAAGCTGTTAACCCTTTCACTGCCAAATATTTTTTTTCTCATTGCTAAATTAATTCGAAGAAATTTCCAATAATCAATACCCTGTATACAAAAACATGCATAACTTTTGACTCATTTGATGGATTCCTTTCAAATTTTCAGCACATACAGACAAATTAAGCACCTATATGTGACTAAAATTTAAAGGTAATTTATGAAATGACAATATTTTTTTCTTTTTTATGTTGTGGGTACTCATATATTTCGACCCCCATAAATTTGTCGACTTAAGTCGCCTATGGCAAGGACCCCCTATAGTCGACAAAAGTCGCCTATGGCAGTGAAAGGGTTAATCAAATTTACGCATGATCTTTTTGGTCACCAATATTCTGTCAAAATTTTGTCTCCATAATTAGTAAACATTTGCGATAGTAAGAGTGAAAACAGTGTTAAAACTGAAATTTCGTCCATTTCAAGGGGCATAACTCAGAATGAGATTCCAATCACGGTGAAAAAAATACAAATATAAAATCTTATGGTCAACAAGACTCTATCCAACTTTTGTCTTGATTGGTAAATATTAAAGGTTGTTAGAGTAAAACAAGGTCTAAAATAGTATGAAATGGTATTAGTTTGTCAAATTCAAGCGAACATAACTCATGATGTAAGATTCCAATCAAGCTGAAAATTGCACTCAGACAAGAACTTGTGGTCACCAATATTCTGTCAATGTTTTGTTAAGATTGGCCAATATTAGTAGTTTTCAGCATGAAATCAAAGTCAAAACTGCCGTTTTTGACATTCAAGGGCAGATAATGCCGGACTTTTTAGCTGAAACTAAACTCTTTGAAGGAATCTGAGAAAGGGTCACCCAAGGATCATTCATATTAAATATGGTTGAAATCCATCCAGTAGATTTTCTAAGAAAAAGTTGATGACCTGACGCACAGACAGACACACGCAGGAGGCAGCGCGACACACAGTACCATGACACAAGCCCGCTGGCCTGATGACCAGTAGAGCTATTAAGTGAAAGTATTGTGACTTACCCTCTTCATCTGCTGCAATAGATAAAAAAAAAAGAGTTTAACAATCTTCCCAAACAGTCAAAATTTCTGTAGTTTCAATTTGAAAGCTGCCATAGATGACCAAATAGATGCTGATAAAGATAGAATTAGTGTAAAAATACCAAAAACATATTGGGGCAAAAGGAGAAAATGCTGATTATCAGCATTTTCTTCTTTTGCCTGAATGTTTTCCAAAGTCTTTTATATTGGAAACGTCTTTTTTGGGAAAGGGTTAACACTCTTCAAAATAGCAAAACTTAGACTATTCTTATTTGAAAACAGCTTCAGAAAACACAATGATGTTGACAAAGAAAGATTTAATGAACAATTAAGCAAAGGAAATTGTGAGATTAAAGGAGAAATAGCTGTTTATCAGCATTTTCTCCTTTCGTATTATTTTTTTCCAAGCTTTTCCTATTGGGGATGTTCTCATTTACTGAAAATATACACCAATACCTTTTTCCCCAACATTGGAATAATTGTCTGATCCAAGTTCAAAGGTATTGGCAGGCGACCAATTTTCGCCTTGTATCTGTTCTCGACAACTAACCCATTGCATGGTTAAGACTGGATAGAGTCCTTTCCCACATACAAGTCATTGGGTCTTTTCGTAATTCCGGTAATACAGAGTTGTCGTTCCTGCGGGACGGTATGTTTACTTCCATTTGCCTGTTTGACAAGCGGCAACTTTAATATTTTCATCAAATCAATGAGTAATTAAATAAAAATGATTTTTATTGTAACTTAATAATGGAATCTAATAATACCTCTGCACCTTCCATCATTTTTAAACCATTCAGAGATCTATAACAAAAGAAATCTCCCATAATCCGATGATAGGTTATCATTGAAAATATTTTTCCCCGTGGTTCGCCTCAAATCAGGCGAGTGGACCGTTATGTGACGTCATGACTTTGCGTTACACACTCTAGTCATATGACGTCATAGTAATAAGTAGAGGGGCACCTTTGGGGAAAATAGATACATGTATTATATACATGTACGCTGTGAGCGAGTTTTCCCAAACGAATAATTTGTAATTGTTTGTAAGAACATTCTGCTCCACCCGGTTCCACTGTCGGAAAACGATTAATATCGAAAACAGAATAACTGAATGTTAAAGCACATCAAATGTTGAGGTAAGAGGCGATATTTCTGACTATCATCAAATTGCTTCCTTTTTCTCAATGTTTTTCCAAACAATCTACTGATGTCAAATACAGGACTTTAATATTAAGAAAAAGGCTTAAAATTGAAGAATTCATTTATAAATGTGCCGAAAAGATGATGATTTTTTTTTAACCCTTACCCAAACAACAAAATATGGTCCTTTCCAAATTAAGTCTTGCTAATTGTCAGAATGATTCTGATTTTGCTATTTGTGGGCATCAAAAGAAAATTTTGGTTAGGAAAAGGTTAATATAATAAACCACCATTTCAAATTTAATTCAAAGTTGAAGTAGGCTGTAGACTTTGATACGTAGATCTACTAAGAAGAACAGTTTGGTGTAGATTGTAGAATAGGAAATATTGAGGAAAAAATGAATTGTGAGCAAAGTCAGCATGTTTTTTCTTTCCTCTCAAAACTTTGCTATTTCGTTCAAGTAGATCTATGTAATTCATTGTTTGTTAGTTAAAGCTTTCCCAAACAAGACTGTATCTAGATCTTCTTAAGAGAAAATACTTTAGGAAACATTTTGGCAAAATTTAAGAGCATGATCCTGATAACCAGCATTTTCTCTAGATCTTCTTTGATATCTAAGCGTTTAGATTGTTATGACTATGTTGTGATGGGGTTTCTCTTTCTTCTCTCTGCTTAGGTTCCTTTGTTGGAATCTCCCAACGATCTACGCGTTTCGGCTTATAAGTACAAGTTGTCTCTCAGACTCGGGTAGGCCTCCTACTATAAGCCAGATACGATGTTTGGTTCTAATTCTTGCGACTTAATACAAGATCCAAGCTCGTCTTGTATTTACCTCTTTCGATATAGTTTGTGCATTTCAAAATTTCCAATTCAATACATAAAATCATGGCATTAATAAATACAGTAGCGGTTCTTTCCCACTAATAGCGCATATTTACATTGACACCGGAAGACGGCATACCGTCCCGCATGAACGACAACTCTGTCACGACGGAATTACGAAAATCCGGAATGTTGACATCAAATTCTTTTATTCAGAAAATAAATCATATTAAATAATATCACGTCTATACTGTGATACGGTATAGTTGGCAATAACTGGTACACGCCAAAAATTGGTCGCCAGCCAGTACAGATTATCAAAATTTACCCTAAGATGAATCATTTACATTATGGCAAAAAAAGCATTGATAGAACAAGCTGTAATTGTTAAACAACAATGCATCTCATAATAGTATTTCCCCCCACCCACCCCAAAAAAAAATTGCCTTGATATTTGACCTTGGCATTTGTAGAGAGTGTTTTGTCATAAGGGTAATAGACATCAAATAGGCTACACAAGGCATATCATACACTAGGTAAAATTTATTTATTTCATTGGGGTTTTACGCTGTTTTCAACTTCTATGGTCATATCGCGGCAGCTGGAGCACCTAACCATGGGTTCCTGGTATTTCTCGCACCAGTACAACCACAATATCAAAACCAAGCCTCCAGCTGCTCTCTCACATAGGTGATTCACATCCATTGGTGAGAGACAAATGACTTTTGTCAAATGTCAGAATGGATACTGGCCGAGCCGGGAGCTATCCGGGCTCGGCACACTAGGTAAAAGCTTTTACCAGAAAGTCCCTGGTCTATCTAATTTCAAATCTATGGAA